>WJFA01003455.1:0-12877 GCA_009870155.1 Pseudobourletiella spinata | reverse complement strand
TTGTCCGCAGTTGAAGCGGGTATACTTCCAAGTTGCTTACCTGACTGGCAAATATTCCTCACACTCTCAGGTCAGGAGGAGCTGGAGGCGGGAATTTTCCATCATGAGAAACCCTGTTTTTGAGTTATACGAACGCAGTGGACAGTAGTGGTGGGATTATTTGTCATGTTTCATAGTATTTGGTAATGCTTTTTAGTTCGGATTATCTACGTAGTACGAGTCTGTCCTGGGGTGCACCCATCCGTGTAGAGGGTCCCAGCCGTTCACAAGTAATTTGAAAAATAAAAGCTCCTGCGTAATCTCGCATATGCACACACGTTATATGTTACACTATTTCGCCTGCAGATACATGTTGTGGGATAGAAACAAAAGCATTTGGACGTCGCCAGGGATGGGAAAAGTCCTGTGTTAGCTTCCAAGTCCAAATCTTCGCAGCCTTTCTCCACTACCTTTGTTGCATGTTTCCCTTGCCAACTGTCACCGTTGCGCTTGAATGCATCCTCCGAGCTCTTGGCACAATTTGCCGTTGGAATGTAGGTAATGATGGAATCTAGTATACAGTATTTGGCTCTAGTCCAGTGCTTGCAAGTTCGCACACATTGTCCAACACGCTGAACTATTTAAAACCAGGGGGTAAATGTAATGGGGTGTCCTAAAATGGCTAAACCCGGACAAACGCGCCAGTAAGCGCATAGAGTTCTGCATGAGCCATATGCGGAAAGAAAAGAAGGTACTATTGCATCGCGCCCTTAATAACCTTCATTACTGTATTCCCGCGTCAATGTAATCCTAACATAAACAATCAAAAGTAACACTGTAATGCCAAACAGAATCCCAACACAATAGCTTCCATCTTGGAATGTGGTTAGGACCTAAAGTTAATCCAGTCTCTGTGGTACGACACACTGGATAACAGTGATTAACTTAATCAATGGAAACGTGGCTTCTTCGCCCACAACATCACTGTTGGCTGCATTTTTCTCAAGTTGAATGGAGGTCAAGGTCAAAACAGAATTTTAATGTCCCACGGGCAATCCTTGGTTATTTGGCTTTCTTTTGGTATGTGCATACAATGACATGATGGGCGCGGTTGCAGAGTTTACCCCGGACAAAAGAGAATCGGCCGAGGTGTTTATCACATAAAAAATATTTTAGCTTGAAATTAAACAAGAATTGGGAATATCCGACATGCATACGCGTAAATACATGTAAATTCCAGTACAGGCTTGCATTCTAAGGCGTTCTTGCATCCCGAAGCGTTATGTCAGCTCGTCACCTCTGAGTACCACACATCCACACAGTACATGTGCACATTCGACGACGTTTCTAGTGACACCTGATCCACAGTGTGTTACACATGCCTACGGCTTCACAAAAATGCTTTGGAGAATACCTCAGAAGCTACTGTAGAGTTGTGGGAGGAGGCCGGGTGGACGGCTTACAAACGTTTTATCAGATGCTAGAATCTCAAAAGAAAATTAAAAACATGGAGCTTGGACCCCGGCCACTGCGATTTGCCCGGTACTTTATGGGCTACATTTATTTTTTGTAAATGATCCACTATCAAGTCCCCTTCCCTCCTTCCCTACCCTGACGTTCTTGCTGTTGTTTATAATGAAAAAAACGAAAAAAATACGAGAGTCCCGGAAAAAACATACACAGAGGATTCCTACAGAGAGAGAGAGAGAGTGAGGTGGGGACGCAGGGATGTAAGAGGACTTTGAAGCTGGCGGAATAAGATTCTTGTGAAAAAAAAGTTGTATAAATTACAAAGTCGCTTTGAACTTGTTTTATTTACCAGTGCGAGGACTCGAGTTGCGAATGTTTGTATTACTTTGTGGGATTCAAACTGACGCTTTTAATACTTTTTCATCCACCACGCCTGGCTGACTCTCATTTTCATTTCATTCAAAACTTGTATAACGACTCCGTAACTCCTCTGCACGTCCTCGCTTCCCCCTCTCCGCTCTGGCTCTAAATAATTCCGCTACCGAGGCACATCATTCTCACTCCTCGTACCTTCCGCGCTCAACTCCACGAGCTGCACCGTAGCTACGAGATCCCCACACTCTCCTTGCTGTCTCCTCGCTGCTAATCCACGACCAAAAGCTACAGGTTCACCAGCCTCTACATTTTTGGACAGTAAAAATTATGCATGAGTTTTAACTCTTCACCATCCAAGCCGATCCTGCTCTCGTTCTCCCTCCTGTGTCCTGCTACCGTTTTATCCTAATCACTCGGCAGAACCCTTTCCCACACACTTTGATTTCCAGCCGCATTGCTGATACTCACCGACAAGTGTTAGGCTCTTGCTCCATACTTTTCACAGTGCATCTTGTATGAATCCCTGTCAGCATCAGGATCGTACATGTACTAAGGATAAACTCGGACTACCAGCTTATTTGAATAGGATGCATCCCGCTCAAAAAGGACTTACATTCTCTAGATTTTTGATGATGGGTCGGTTCTGCTTCCACCACGTGACGGTGGCAGGAGGTCGAGAGCCTGTGGAGACGCACTCTATTTCATACCGCTTGTCCGCCAGCAGATGTTGATCCTTGGTCGTAATCGTCGTGGTGAGGGGTCGCACTGTGAAATCAAAAACATCGAATGAAATACAAGGGCCATGCTGTCGGGTTTTTCGAAAATAATTAGTTACAGATATAACGGTGCATGAGCACGCCTCATCCCCGTATTCAAGACCCAGTCGTCATCCTCACATCCAAGTCCATGTTGAACAACACTCGAGGAATCATCATAAGAAGAGGTACATCTGGGTTTGACGACTAGGGAAGGGAATAAGACCGTTCGAGTGCGGTCGTGTTGTACGCAGTAGGCCACGTAAACATTCACATAAGCATACACACACACACACAAATTCACTCCGAGACTTTATCATCTCTTCCACTTCTTCTCACTCAAATCAGTCAAATTTCCCTCCGACTTTCTTCCTTATTCATCACGGAATTCTCCTATTTAGGCCAACAACAACAGAGCTCAGAGCTCTTATCTACAAACCAACACACAAAGAAGTCCGGAATTCTTCCTAACTTTCCCTTTCGAACTAACGCGGAGGACAGGACTTAGGAGTTACTCGGAATGCGTCACAGGATTCGTACATGCTACGAATACGCATGAGATTGGTCAGGAAGAGAAACCACCGTGTAGAGGAGTGCTTTATTGGAGCAAGGAAATGAAAATAAGCCTCAGTACTATTGCACTGAGAGGTGAGCTGAAAAATTTGTCAGAGTACCCAAGCCCCCAGAGTTCCCACTTGAAAGGGAAGAGGAAACCAGGTCATTTTTCACCACCCACCCGCTGTTCTTTACGGATTAAAGTTTTGACCCTTCCATGAAGGGTAGAAATACTGATAGACGGGACGAAGCACAGTTAAATCCGCGATAGTAAGAGCCGAACGAAGATGCAACAGTAACGACAGAGTCAAGAAACGAGGGAACGAAATTTACAGAAGTGAATCCAAGCTATGAAAAACATTTGTCTCCAAACAGGCTAGTGAGCGTGGGTGAAACAATTGAATTATTAGCGGAGCGGGGGAGGGGGACCTTTTTTATGAGCAGCTGGGGAAAATGGGATGAAGTTGACGGCGAAAGTATCCTCCTCCACATGCAGTATAGTAACTATATTGCATGTGTACTACTTTCCCTTTTGGCAGTGATTCACAGCTTAGGTGGAAGCGTTCCTCATAATTAGGTTGTTTCTCTAGCAGCGAGATGCGAGGAGGGCGTCTATGGAAACTCCGTTGTCAAAAAATAACAAGGTCGTCGAGACTAGAGGTACGGCTAAGTTTCTTCATCCTTCACCTTACACAGATGCTTCACAAGTGTATATAGTATCTTCCGCCATGGATGACCCCATCTTTCATCTTCTTATCGCACCAGAAGTGTGAAAAACTGGCCCGTGAATTCTTACTACGGAGGCATCTTCTTCTCCCTTTTGATGAAAATTTACCCCCCTAGACTCAAAATTATTTTTCAAATCTTCTATCGGCATATTCGTAGGTCTCCTTCCTGATATCCTCGAATTTCTCCGGTGTCACCTAATGTAACTTATGACCTGACTTGTTTCGGATGTATTAATACCCTCACAGAAATCAGCAAATAGGAGATGCCGTTAAGGCAGTCATATTGAAAAAGAAGAGGAAAGGTCGAGAATCTCCGGTTAAATGTGAAAGGAGGTAATGGGAAACAGTCGGACAGCTACCTTCGTAGAAGTATCACAATACCGCCGTTCTCACATTGGTCTCCCCCAGAACATGCATCTAAGCTTAAACCTCTAACTTAATGTGTAAAAGGTTTCAATTTTATCTCTCGCTCCCACCTATCGCCGTTGGCCCGTCCCAGATAATATCCAAGCATGATTAAGGAGAAGCCAGTGTGCGCAAGCAGAAAGTTCCAGTGGAGTTGAGTAATGAGGCTCTGTACCCATGATAATAGAAGTTTCAAAGCGATAGACCCTCGAAAGTATAGTTCATACAACAAGTTTTGACAATCTTATTTTTCATGAAATTCCCAGCATCAAGGTTTTACGTTATGAACTTTTAGGTCCGACACCAAATATGTTCTCACGTTTTAATAACGTGCGTAAACATCTGTGGAAAACCGATATACCAGAGACAATCTGCTCATCCAGCTTTTGAAAAGCAAAATCGTAAAGACTCTCTTAATGGGGAGGGGGTTGGCCGCAGTGATAGCAAGAACCAAAGTCAAATCAATCTTATAAATCTTATTCACAACATTAATTTGTCAACTGAATGTGTACGGTAAGAAGTAGAGGTCAGCAGTTGAAAGATTACAAAATGAATTTTATTGAATTCAACTAGCTGAAAATTAAATTTTACCGAAATTATTAGTAATTTATTATAAAAGGGCTAAAAGAAGGCGGGACAAATGAAGTTTAATGCCTCCACAACGTCAGGAAATGCCTAATGCATATCAATGTTAATTCGTCGAATATCTCCCTCTTTCCATCTTTTGAATTTCTCTTCCAGCTCTTGTTGTTTTGTTTCCCTTTGAATTTTTCCTTCAAATATTTGTAAAGTTTTATTGTAGTTTCAAACGTTACATGACGCAAATAAAACAGAAAATGGAATAGAACTGTACGAAATGTGATCAAGTGACAACCTATGAATCCCCCCGCCATCCTACCTAAAGTATATTTCCCCAAGAAGTCTAGCCTGTGCATATCCGAGACTGTCAGTTAATTTTTAAAAAATTGGAGCGTTAAAGTCATGATAAGATTTTAACAAAGCCAAGAATCATCATGGATGCTTAAACCTATTGTGAATTCAAAAATGTAAACGCTGGAATATTGTGAGGCAAGTCTCTACGGATGGAGGAGCAACACTTACTCTTGGCACTATCCATCTGCCATTTAGTTGAACTACTAATTTAGGTGATTTGAATGGTCTTCTAATCATACCGTAAGGGCAGTGAGTGAAAGCACATTGTAGAAGACAAGGGTATAAAAGCTTGTTGGTGTCAACCGTATCACGTTCTTTCGCCATGGGCAACAAACCTTGTCAAAACCTAAAAGGTTTTTTTCCCACAGATTACCTTCGAAATAGCTCCTTTTAGATGGAATTCATTTTATCTTGTGCTTTCCACTCAGCCGAACGTTTGAAACTTACTTTAACCATGATTCCTGACCGCTCCAGTCACCCTCCAGAAAAAGCGACCGTAATGATAGCTCCCAACCGTCTTTCAATTCTTCTGTGCATTAACCTTTCAAAGTAATTGCTTTCGATACTCCTTCACATCAGTTGTGACAGGCGGGAAGAGACATTGCATGGTAGGGACATTCGCAGATACTCACAGATAGAGCTAAAAACGGATAGATTTGGAGACCCTACTGCTCCATTGCAACCACAGGAGCAGTTGCGCAGGAATCAGCAGAGTTATGGAGTTGAATTTTTATAAATTGTGGCAATATTTATTAACTTACGGTACAGATCCAGCCGAGCCTCGGCGACGCGCGGTGGGATATGACGTGTGTTGGACGCCTGACAAACAAACTTTGCATTAAGTTGATGTCGCTGGACGTTCCGGTAATCAAGGTGGTTGAAGACGACCCCATCATCCCGAACCATGTCGCTTCGGTCAATGCTTCCATTCTCCAACCACCAAGTGACGGTAGGTTTGGGTCGGCCTAATTGTGCATTACGGAGGAGAATAAAATACAAAGAGGAATGGATGAGACTCTTCACATTCCTTTGTAAACTTGTAAGGTAATAGTAGCTACAAATTATTTATTGATTATTTCCCCGGAAACAGTTTTCCCTTTATGGAGCTCACACACACACACACATACACATACTCCCGCACACTCGTACGCTTATTGATCCGTAAAGGTCTTCAGGCTGTCTGATGTCTGTCTGTTTCCGCCTCCCTGTCTTCTGCTTCTCACACTGAAGCGGTTCACACAAGTGTCTGTACTTTCTCACACAAAACATTATTATAAGAGGAGAAGGAGAGAAAGTACAAATGTGCACAGGCAGACAGGTTGCTGGACAAGGGCGGCAGGGAAGAGGGGATTTCTTTCTCCGCCTCCCCGCCCCATCCTGATGTAACTTCAGGCGGAAAAAAATTTCACGGAGAAAAAATCCTCCATTTTCCACCACCCCTTATTCACATCCCCTAGTTTTACCAGCCGCCAAAATATCTTGTTCCAATGAATTTTCTATTAGAAGTGATAACAAGTGGCTGAGGTCATTTAATGGTACTTTTGTACTTGGAAAGAGATTGGATAAACATATCTCATTGTCTTCCAATAATTTCCTACCTGCTTCTTTGCAGTTTGCACTCACAATGAAATATAAAGATAAGGATTTTACGCTTGCATTTACTAAAACCATCATAAATACGTTTCCTCTACGCCTAAAATCCCCTTTTAACTTCCTCTGCTAACCACGGGGATTGAAATGTGAACTAATTTTCTGAAATTTCTTGAGTTTCGCCATGTAAATTAAATTTTTGCTATTTTAATTATACCTATTTATGTTTGCATGTCATCTAAAATATTATATGTTAACTTGTAAATTTCCATTGCAAGAGACCATTGCAAAACTGAGAAATTGGCATTCCCACCCACAATAACTGTTTAAATTCTACTTATACACTGACCTATAGTAGCTAGTACGTCGTTGACCAGTAGAACTACCCATCTAATTACTAGAACGTAGAGGGAACTCAACCCATTCTCACAGCTATTTACATGGTGAACAAACGAATTAATTGAGGAGGAAAACAAACTTACCTCCAGACACTTCACAGGTGAGGATAAGGTCAGTGCCCTCCTTAATAGGTCCAATGAGGTCCGTAACTACATTCCCAACTCTATCAAATATCACAGGCTTCTCTGGAGGCACTGAAAGAGAAACCATAGAAAGAAGAAAACAAATAAGCCCCGTACGCAGCATAATTTCTCACGGTAGAGCCCGTTAGAGTACATATATTTTCTCCCCATTAGACCCGTTTTCTCCTTCTGCTAGCCATAGCAACGAGTCCCTTTGAAGCAACTGTCCCAGCTATTATTTTCACCCCATTACAACAACCACGGGGAGGAAATCAGCCAGGAATTTGTCCGGAGTCTATCGCCGGAGGCGCTAGATTCCAAGCATGGAGGCAACCAGAGATGAAATACCATGTAAGGAAAATATGGTGAAAGTCAATTCAATTTTGAGGGTTTTCAAACGGATTTGAAATTGGCCGATGACTGCCCCGCCTTCCTTCACCCCTCTTGGGAAGACAAAGAAGACGGTTGGAGTTTAATATGCTCCACGAACATATCATGAATACCTCTGTATGACTCTTTATATAAGTAGACGGAGCAGACTTTTTCAAAAATTTCAGCCGTTCCTGCAAACCTTCTACTAGAATAAATTGGAACGACAGCGGGATGGGTGGGGGGTAGAACTAAAATTAAACCGAATCCAATTAGCTATTGACGGTGAGATAAAGAGAGGCAGTGGGTAGGACTATCTGACAGATGGGGCCTCCATAGTCCGTTTGTACATGTCCAACCAACCGAAAGGTCCATGTTCGTGCGGACAATGGATTCACTTTGCACGCAGAAGGCCCATTGAAATGTCCCTTTGATGACCAAGGGTGAAAATTAAAATTCACATCAGACCTCGACCCAATTTCCCTCACCATCCATCCGTTCAACACCGAGTCGGAATCTGCTGGAAATCCTCATTCGTAGACCACTCCCCACCCGACCCACATGGCGCTAACTCCATTAGTTCTCCAACCCATAGAGACCTCCTGCCCTCATACTTCTTCAAAGGGTTTAAAGGAAGATATTTACTGGCAACAGGAAATACTGCAAGAAATTAATTCAGATAGCGAAGGATGTTGTCGAGGCAAAGCCGAGTTCTCAAACATCCTGCTTCATGGGGGGTCCCTGACGAACATATTGAGTTCATTTAGAGACAGCCCCTTACACAAAGACGCATCCAAACCCACTCCCTCCTAACGTCACGTCACATCAACTGCCAGTCCTTCTCCTATCCTGAGCAATAGAATTCTAATACCTTCCTTGATTTTTTCCCTCTACCTATGTTTTCCTCATTGCACAGCATCTAACACCCACAAACCGCTCCGCAGACCCACACTCTTCATCGGCATACTAGTTCCGAGGTGCCCCACCACTTAGGAAAAATCAATAAGAATATTGGGGGAGAGCCCCAGGGGAGCTTTATCTCATTAGGAATTAACGGGGTTGTCACAGAGCCGGACTCAAATGTACCCTTCCCCTGCGTTCGGATTGGCAGCGTGAAAATTCCAAACGCTTCGGGAAATGGGACGGCGGTGATAGAGAAATAAATGTACAGACGTGAAATGTGCACTACCATAAGTTCCCTGGATGTAACTTCCCACCTCAATGGGATCAAAATCCAGGGGACTACTTTGATCTCCGCCCATGATCCCTATAATTATTTTGATCTGAAATGGAGGAGCAGATGCTCCACCATCACCACATGTTTACCTTTGTCAAGTAACTATTCACTCTGCCCAGAGTATATGTATTTGTCCATGAACGTCTATACATCTTTTTGTTTGCACGTGCATTTCTGTATGTGCCTGAGCCTGTGTGGGAGATAAAGCACAAAGTGCAGGACTTTCACCAAAGACTGGAGGGGAATGATGGCTAAAAGCCGGCATAGAAGTCGAAGCCAAATACTGCTAACCGTGCGGGAACATTCTCAGTGATATCCATCGGGAAGGGACCTCCTTTAAAATTCAATTCCGTGGGAAGGAGCGGGGCGGGCGTCGTATGCGGAGAGATATTATTACAGAATCGATTTCCCGGCGCCCGAGGTGCTATGCATGCGTGCAGTGGTGCATGAATGTTTGCATGCACTTCAACGGTGATTCCTTCATGCCTTTCATATCGCATTCATTAACCGATATGATGGCTTACTTGTAGTCTCCAAAGAAGTGAAAGGAGTCACAAACCTTACATGTTGGTCCTATAGCCCTTGCGTACAGCTGTTGCTCAAAGTTTAAAATGGATTATTTTACTCAATATTAGTAGGAATTTCAAAATCATTTCCAGACATGGCAAGTCCACTTTGACCATGTGGAACAGAGGGAGAAATGTGGGACACAGGACCTGTCTTTCTACTTCTTCCTACTGACTTCTACCTTCATCTGATTCACATCATCTCGTTAGACGGTCAGCGCCAATTCCGATGATCGATACCTCCATCGCTAACAATCATGTAGTGAACAACTGGATGCGGTTGGGAAGTTTAAGCGGGGAAACACAACACAACCTCCTTCTAATCAGTCGAAAGTTCTCTGTCCAACTCTCATCCAAGCTACGTCCTAGGCTCACAAAATTCGTAGAAAATGAAATGATGCAGATAAGGGGAGTGTCTGGACTTCAGACCGGCTTCACGCTTTCCATTCAGTGGTTGTGAAGCAGGCGCTTTCCCCAACATGAGTCATGTGCCTCGTGTCCTGGTGGAGAAATAGGAGGATTCAAGGAAAGCACAACGATTCCAACGAAAAATTCGATCGGATCAACGGATGGTGAAATTAGGACGCTGTGGGCTTAAATTTGCACATTAATATACTGCAGGGATCTCTGAATGCAGGAAAGAATTAGTAAGCGGAATCACTACTTTCAAAAGTTCCCCCGGTGAACCCTCATAGTTAACTCGCACGGGGCGGAACAAAGGGATTTATTAACCATGTTTTCTAGTTCTCATCATAATCTGAAAATATAATTTTTACGACGTAAAACTCAGCTGACATTTTGTGCCGATTGCAAAGGAATTTACGCTGTCATTCTCCTCGAAACTGTGCATTGGATTTCTTTATGAGGGTTAACATTGATAAATGCTTTTTCCAGTCAGTTTACTGGAAAATCCTAATTAAAACAAATTTTTTCAAAAATTGCTCACGGAATAACTGAATATTTACTAGCATTAAGGATAAATGAAATTGTTTCCAACTTAGAACAACGAGCAAAGCAACTGGAAAACGTGTGGGTAGTCGATGCACTGCGAAATTCCGAGTAGCAATCTCAATTTCTTCAAGAGTTTTCGACGCAGCTAAAAAGCACGATTCGTTGTAATTCTACTATTCAAATAACGACACTCGGAAATTCCTTCTGACAACAGTCTAAATCTACACGCCAAGCCTCCTCTCTTCAATAAGTTGATGGAGCAATGTTAACTCACTCAGCAAGTGTCACCCAGTAAATGTTACCGGAACTTTTGGAATGGTCGCAGAGAAGGGAAGTTCCAGGTTTCCCTTCGCTCCCAATCTTTCCACCTTTTACCCTCGCACTTTACAGGGGCAACGATCCGAGACGGAGTAGTGACTTGGTCCACCAGAAGCTCCATCTCCGACTATGATTCTTTATTTAGTCATGAGGACAGCATGATGTAAGTAGACCTGAATTAATTGAGGACTTTCACAACAACTTTTACTCATGCTCGTATTTGATCAAGTCCTCCTTTCTCTTTCTGAGTAAAAGCCGCCAACATTAGTGAGAGATACGGGAGGAGAAAGTAGGGAGCTTTAATGAGCTCTGGCTCCCTCCTTCAGGAGATGTTGATAAATCAATGGGAGGGTTTTCACAGGATAGCACAAAGTATGTGATGAGGATGAGAACTCCCCGCTGTCCCGGTGCATGCTGCCGTTGCAGTGGCCTGGTCCACCAAAAACCCTGGATTCTGAGGACTCGAGGAAAGGGAATCGATCTTCTGGCGAAGTTAAGAGTCTACCAAGACAGAAATCACAACGTTTGCATCCAAGAAGAATGCGGATTTTCTTAACCTTTCCCTCCTCTTACAGCTCTCCTTTCTCTCCCCCTAACTCCCAAGCAAATAACAATTCTCATTGGGTCCACTCACAAAAGTGAGCAAGTTGGACCAACTTCCTCCCCAAAAAAAGTCTTTCCGCCTAAATTTGTACCTTTCAAAATGCTTCACTTTCATTCAAGAAAACTAACATAAAAGCAGACTTTGAACGGTGAATAGTAAAAGCCAATATGATTGAGCTGTTTTATCCCTTGGAAGAACGCCTCAAATCCTGCATAAATGTAGTTTTATTTCCGGTCCATTACCACCGACCTGAACAGTGAGTTTGTGGAGAAAGTTGGCTAGCTTTCTGGCCAGTAACTCTCACTTGGCAACCCCACCGTCCGCGATTATAGATTCCACAGACTAAGAAGTAGTAGTCACAGCAAAACTACTCATGAGGTTGACTATGAAAATTGTTTAAAATTTAGGAACAGTAACAATGAAAAGTGAGAAAAGAAGGGGATTCGCGCAAGAAAGTACTGGGATGCCGCTCACGAAGGGGAATGTCTCAGGGAATTCCCCCTGACCTCCATCATCATCACATACGCTGTCAATGTTCCAGCCCCGTTAAAAGCGTTTTTAGCCCAAAAAACTTTTAGGATCGCTGCACTAAAGCCCTTTGGGGAGAAATCAGCTGATTTCAGCCGTCCCTTCCTTTACATGTCAAAAGTGGACATGTGGCCTTTGGATTTCAGACCGTTTCACGCCCCACCACCACCACATGGTTGACAGATATTAAAGCCGGGAGCTGGAGTGCCACTTGATGACACTTTGATGGTTGCTCTAAAGGGCCCGTGGAATAATAGATACCTAGCTCTGCCACCATTATTATCCCCTCTTCCGCCGGCCTTCAAGGATGACTTTTCCTCTGCTCTGGAAAATGTGCATCCGTCTCCCTGTGTATGGAAGAAAAGCGAGGAACAGACAGGAGTGGAAAAGTTGAAACCCTTCGCTCTCCCAGATCTCCTTCACAACATCCACAATACTTTCACACTCCTTCGGATGAAAGAAATACCAAAAGTTTACTCACACCGGGAAAAACAGGGAGAGAAAGAGAGATAGTATGTGAACGGGTAAGTTATTTGATACGCTCACATGTGTGTTCCATTTGTGTGTACACATATGTACACAGAGCCTCACTGTCATCTGTCTCATCTAATAAAATGGGGCAGAGGAGCCGAGAAACGGGAAAATCCAAAAGTTGTTGAGCAATTGCGGAGAGGAAACCTAAGACAGCGAGGGAGGAGACAGAACCGCGGGCATCACGTATTTACGGCTCATAAAGTGTTAAGACGAATAGTACAGGCCTCGGTGAGGACGACACCAGCCTTACTTTCCTCCGTCCTCAATTTGACCAAATAAAACTCTCTTTCCAGACTCACACCTAATGTCCACAACAAGCTACGTCCTTTTACTTTCGTTGAAACCAACACCACACCCTCTGGACCGAGTTTGAGGACATGACGGAGCAGTTGGAGATGTGACAGCTGTCTCTTAACCATCAGCTCACGTGGGACTCGGCAAGTACGGTTCCTCGTAAAT
>WJFA01003454.1:0-12878 GCA_009870155.1 Pseudobourletiella spinata | reverse complement strand
GGAGCAGCCGGTGCTGGTACACCAGGAGCTACCACAGGAGCTGGTGCTGCCGGTACACCAGGAGCTACCACAGGAGCTGGTGCTGCCGGTACACCAGGAGCTACCACAGGAGCTGGTGCTGCCGGTACACCAGGAGCTACCACAGGAGCTGGTGCTGCCGGTACAGCAGGAGCTGCAGGGGCGGGTGTCGCATACCCGTTGTAAGTAACGGCAGGACTGGGGGTCGTGACTATCTCCGGGCTTACAATAATGGTAGGCGCTTGAGTAGATGTTGATTGTGGCGTGTAGGTTGCAGCAGAATATGTCGACGTAGCTTGCGAGGAATCAGCAGCAGGAGCAGACTCACTGCGAGATGCCAGTGGAGCCATGCGAGCCATATGGGCATGTAAGCTGTTAAAAGAGCTAAAGTCTGGAGTCATCATGAAGTGTCCGGGAACAAAATCGTGGTGAAAAGCAGAGTGTCCCAGCCTTTGAGGTACAGCAAGGGGTCCATGAGTCTGAGCACCCTGAGTCTGCTCACCGAAATGAATCCGCACAGGAACTGAGGAAGCCTGAGAGAAATCGTGGTGCTTGGGGCAAGGCGTTGTGCTCAGTTCGTAACCGTGTCCTCCTGGAGCTCCCGAAACCGCTGGCGTTAACGCTCCTGGTGTCATCATAGAGTAGTGTCCGTAATAAACCGGGGAGCCTGAGACTGCCAGTGTTAGGCAACCGAGGAAAATCTGCTGAAGATGATAAAAGTAATTTTGAAAACCAACACAAAGTCAAAACGAATTATTCAACAATTCCACACAGTACCAATTTTGAAACGGGGCCCATGTTCAGGATTCGGTTATTTCCAGGTGGAGGTGTGTCTGCTGTAAGCAAGAGTGAATGATTGAAGCTGAATGATTTCTACCCGGCCAGCTTCCAGTATTTATACTTGAAACTCTCAGGATTTTGGAGCTTTCGTCCGCACAAATGTTCTGGTGACATTTGTGACTTGTTATTCCCTTGTGAATGCAGCGTCCCCCATGAGGCTATGTAGTTGGTAAGGTGAGGGAGCCAGTAGAGATTTGATACATGCATTCTATATTTTTGTGTATACATATTCTGACTCTAATGAAGCATCCAGTGTTTTTGTTCCTCAGTGACGACGCCATGTGAGCTCGAGAATTTTTGGACAGAATCTCCAGAGGGTTTTCTGATGGTTCAAGGTTGCACATGTATTGATTGATTACTTATGGCAGAATCCCGGGGAGTATCTTGGTTCAAGACTGCATTTAAAATATATGGAAAATGAAAGTTGGCGGTGGAGTGTGTTCCCAAAGGGCGTAAAACACATCCTAATAATTGACTGTGGAGGTATGGATGCCTCAGGGCGTTGGCACAAGTATATATGTGAGCACAGATACTGCATGTTCTGTATGGATGACCCCCCACTAGGGGTCCAGGTACTCAATTAATAACCTGTCATCTCCCATTCGAAAATCCATGAAGGTCCTCGTGTTTGTTTCAATGTAGGTCAGTAGTATTATTCTCAACAAGGATTTATTGATGCTTTCCTGTTTTTCCAATCGTTTACCCCTCCATCGCATCTAAATTATACGAAATTTCAGTGTTGGGCTTTTAGTGAGGATGCACTGATGCAGTAAGAGAATATCTACAGCAAAACATGAAAGTAGACTATACTAATATGTGCAATGGCTTCGCCGCCACAAGGCTTATAATCACAATCGTGTGAACGATTCAGTGGCACGTGATGTGGCATTTGACCAATACTCAACGGCGAACGCTATGATAGAACCCAGCATGCAAAAGCGGGAAAAAGTTCTCCGTCTTCGTTTTCCAGTGAAACAGGCAAATGAACTTCCAGACTCTTATCTATCTCCAATCATCTCAACCGAGACATCTCGAGAGCTTACAAAAATGTCATTAATCCTGAATCTTGATCTCATCAGTACCACTTTGAGTCGGCGGGTTACGAGAGTCCGATGATACATTTGGAGCTTCTCGTGAAAGCATTACTGTGTATTCTGCAAAGTGAAGTTCGCATGACATAAGTTGTGGACAAACAGGATCCTCCCCGACTTCTTAGCCTGTCTAAAATGCTGCCAATCGGAAGAGACGAAAGATTTGGTAGCTATACAAACGCTGTTCTAGCTTAATTTAAATGCTCGCGAATAGCTCTGTCAAACCGTTTCATTTAAAAACGGGCACCTTTCGTTATGGATCCCCGCAGGGCGCCAACAACTCGCCTTTATTTCTCCTTTAAAATAGTAAAGTAATTCACTAGCTTCCGCTCATCAACTCTAAATTAGCTACTGTTTGCAATTGCACAAGCATGACGATCGTGGGGCCTTTCGTCGACCTTCCCTGGCATCTCCTAATTGGAACAAAGTCACTTTCCCTAACCCTCCGACTCCTGTCAAATTTGAAGGAGTGCTAACCGGTGTAGATTGTGAAGTTTTCCAAGTCCAATAGGGTTGCGTACGGAGATTTGGATTCGGATTCAAGCAAGTAGTTGGATCGGAAAATTGCCATAGGCAGTCGTCAGGATTATGATGAAACTTACGAAAAGCCAGAGGAGCTTAACAGAATGCTGTGGACGACGAGAGCAATGCGATGTCGTTCACTGTTCGAGGTGAACTTACACATTGCATTGATTAAAAGATCTCTCAGAGGCGAATCGCTACCTGACCTTGTAAAAAGCCGTATTTGCATGGTGTTCTTAAGATTTCATGAATTTTGCATTGGATATTAACACATCATATGCTGACTAATGTATTCGAGATGATAATGAGCAACGTCCTGAAATGCTGAAATCAGGAATCTGCATTCGATACTTTTTGGCCTGAACTGCTTCCTGGTTGCGGCGTTGCTTTTGAACTTGAATCTTCGGATGGTGCAGTTTGTACATTACAAATTGAGTGATACTTTTCAACTGTTTTTACTCGGAACGCACCTTCCGAAATGGGTGACATCGACGTAAAAACATTATCCGTTAGCATTGATAGAAAGTAAGCACCTTTTCCTCTGCCACTTAACCCAAAAATATTGTCTCACTGAACTGACAGTTTTACTATTCCTTCACCAGGCACGCCAAAGTTCGCAAGGACTACAAATTCAACATCCGTAAGATCCTCAGTGGTCACGACGCAGTTGCTGGTTTGACCCTCGAAGAGATCTACAGTCAGCTGACTATGAAATTCGGAAACTTGTCCGATCAGAACAAAAGGAACATCTTAGGAGCCATTTCAAGTCTGGAGGAATCAAAAGAGATTTTCCAAATCGGCCCGGATGCATCCAATCCCAAGTTTCGTCTAGTTGACCATCCAGAGTTCAGGGGATTCCCACAGGACTGGAAAGTGCACATGACCCCCAAGAAAATCGTCAAGCCTCGCAGCAAGATTTTTGAAGATGATACCAAAATGCTTGCCTTTCACATAACTTGCATATGCGGTCACTACCACGTGCAATATATGAGCCAGTAAGTTGTTCCTTAATTCGACTTTTCCGGACGGCAATCCAACCATCCAATATCATCAGTAATGAGTGCATTTGATTTCAGACCGATGGCGAAACTTGGGAAGAAAGTCTCATTCCTCTGTGAATGTGGGTGGAAAACAACTCTGGAAAAGTGAGCTCACAAATTGGATCCGTCATCCGTCCTAGCTCCGGTAGAATATAAAAATCAATTCCGCAATTTAAAATTAAAACCCGTCAAAACTGTAGTACTAGTGTAGATTTTACCTACTCTCACAGTCAGAATACTCAAGAGAAGAAAGCGCTTCGTTGCGCAACCTTAAAGCCAATATATTTCGCAGTGTACAGCAACATTTTTTTATACAAATTCTGTATGATTTTATTCGTAATAAATTGAAAATTGACACATTATCAGATTGAAAGCTCTTCAACCTTTTCATATCCGGCTGAATTACTTTACTGCTGTGTGAATAGTAGTTGCTTCATCTTCTTGTAGTATATAGTGTGTTGTTGTCAATCAACGACCTCTGACATCCTCCCCTTCTTCTTGGTACGTAATTTTTTAGTTCATTTTAATTCACTCTTTTTTCTCCACTCTCATTTAATAATAATAATAATAATAATCCTTATACCGTACATCTACGTAGCGTCGACGTCGAGCGTATATATGTTTTATTGTTGCGCGGAAAAAATGTTCGAAATTTTTTCCGTAGGAATTTTTTTAGCTCGCTTATTACAGTAAACTTCTGCCACAGTACACGGGACACACACGCACTACTATAATAATAACGTATAAAGTGAAAATAACCAAAAAAAGGAAGAAGAAAACATCTAAATTTCCTAAAGACAAAGCATTGGTGTAAACTCATGTGAAAAATCATTGTATCTCGGCCGTGTGTGTATGTGTCTTCTACTTATATATATTTACAGAAACAAAGAAGTTTTATCTCATTCTCACTGCCTCCTCGGTTTATCTCGTCCGTTCCAGTACATATGATAGGAGCGGAATATATTTTATTACTATGTTGATATACTTAACTTTTACCATTGAGAAAAAAGTTGAATACCCTCCGGCGGCCCCCTGCCTCTCCGGCAACATTGTTGGTTAGCATTATAATGATCATCAAAGTATACGATACGATGTACCACGCAACATTAAACGTATATCTGTGAATTGTTGACAATTGAATTTGAAACCGCACGGCGAACGGGACAGGAATTATGTTGAGAACAATCATTATAATGTTAACAATAATAATAATAATAATAATTGAATCCAATAAGGGTCGCACTACCAATTTATCACACCATGGCGTTCATCTCTAGCGCTACTACACAGTTAATAACAAGAACATCAACATCTTTTTTCTAGCACTCTGTCTGTGATCATATTCTCACCATCATCATCATCATCATCACCAACATCATCTGTCTCTCTTCATTTTAACACAAGAGGAAGAAGACCCATTTCTCGCTCCCCATTATACCTTCTCACTGGATAAATTATCATTATTTTATATTTGATTACATTCTATCATGCTCAATAATTGTCACTTAATCCTCATGTCTGCAGACAATATGAATCCAAGGCGTCCTTTCAAAAGTCTCTTAAAGGCTATAAAGCTGTAGCTCATATCTTCTGGTTCGTTTTTCCCCTTAACACATGTATACTACAATGTATTCCCTACTAATACACATCACGTTCACGTGTTTCTCACACAAAAACACGAACAGAACTATTTTTCCCCCAACATAAAAAATTCCTTATTATCGTTATATAATTATTTCAGCCTTGACACCACATTTTTTTTACCTTCCCCACAAACGCACTCCTGAACGGAGGGCAGTACATATGGATAGATAAATGAAGGGAAACGGATGAAGATCGCCGTCCGCAAAATGCTTCTTACAGCGGTACATATTGGTTAGTATATAATGTTTCACATAAGTCCTCACTTTACATTGTTAAAAATCAACGTATATAGCCGAGGAACGTAAGAACCTTCGAGTGTGTACATCGTACTCATCATTATTTCCAAAAATAAAACATATTTCCCAGTCAGCTTACTTCCACGTTAAAAGTCACTGCATTTCTCTGGCTCTATATTTATAATAAGAATTAATGTATATATGTATGTATATTATATATATTGTTGGATTCTAGTAATGAAGACAGTAATCACAATCGGAGAACATACCCGTTGACATAAACAACAATAGTAATGATAATAATCATATTTTGTATGCATAGCAAATCCCAATCCAGTTAATGTAGTTGTAATAATAATAATAATAATAATAATAGTAGTTGTAGTAGCAGTAGCATAGCAGCAGTGTTTGAATGCACTGTCAACGTGACCACTGACTGGCCTCCGGGTGAATGAGAAAATTATCAAAAAAAAGAATCAAGAAATAATCCCTTATTGCTTATCCAACTGATTGAATCAGTGAACCCATAATTGAGGGACATATATGCATACGGAACAAGTCGCATCCGTACGCGTATAGTACTCGTGTGTCAGGCAAAGTACAGTGATAATAATGACAATTTATGAGGAGAAAAACAAATCCCATCCTGGTTATTAGCACAAGAAAATTTGACAACTGATTCAGACAATGTATGTGTACTACAGTTATACAGAGCAAAAGACAGCTAAACATACACGCTTTTTTGGTACTGGTATATGTAAACTGAGCTATCACACACCACTCTTATCCAATATATGTATATATATAATTTAATAGTATGTCAAAACAATTCTGAGTGACTCAATTCACACTCAGTGACCCCTTGAGGCTCACATAAACACACACGGTCGGGGAAAATATCCATGACATAGTTCCCCGTCATTTCCAATACCGCGTCCTATCCGTCCAGGTAGACTTAAAAATCGGAAAATACTAGATAAGACTATAACATATAGGAAGGTATGTATGTGTGTCTCGGTTTAAATATAGTAATTAATTCAAATAGATACACCTTGGATAACTGAATACATATTTTTTGGGGAACCCGTAAGAGTCCGGACTCTGGGCTTCTATGAATGCACACGAAAATGTACACACACACACACAAACACACGTTAATTTGTCTTCCCTCTGACTTGAGTGAACGTAAGAACCTGACTTGAAATCCCTTACGAACGAGTGATAATAATCATAATAGTATGTATCAATAAAGTATCTCATACACTTTTGCCTCCCACAAGAAACCTTAAGCGGCAATAGCATCGATTACGTACACGGGAATCTGGCGGAGTTCTCCAACGTTTGATAATGATGATAAAGGTAATAATAATTTAGTAATAAAAATGGCACGGAGACATTCTCGTGCTAGAAATCAATGATACAGTAAGGCAAGATATGAAGGGGTTCCCCGCTCGCCGTTGATGGGACGATGTAGGTTTCGTGCCATTCGTGGAACTGGCCAGATGGATCTACGTTCCCATTAACGTTCGGTACTTTTTCGCTGTGAAGGGTGTCCACATCGATGACACGTAGCCGATGGTCCATTTTCTCATCATCTTCGTCATCATCACCATCATCTTCATCCTCCATCATTACGTCCTCCTCCTCCTCCATCTCTTCCTGAACTGAGAATAGGGAGAAGTCAACAAGGCGGCCGGACGGGGTGGTTATTGCAGCGGTGGTGCGGGATTTCGTTGGGAAAATCATATCGGATTCCATTTGAGACTCTTCATCGAACAGAAAACTTTTCTTATTGTCATCCGTTTGATCCTCTGAACTGATGAGATCGAAACGAGGTGAGTGTGCAGGTTCGGACGCAGCAGAGCCTTTGTTGAGATGACTTTTCAGCTTCTTGCGGGAGGTACTCTTGGTCGTGCCGGTGGATGAGGAGGTGGAGGAGGACGACGAGGAGGCGGCGGATGAGGGCGGGGAGACCAGAATCCCCGTCCCACTATTCACGAGTGGGGACAGGGAGGACTCCTGGAATTGTTGGAGGCCCGTGCTGGGGCTGGAACTGGAGCTGCGGAGCCGGTCCGAACTGTTGGATTTCAAATACTTGTTGCCCGGGCGCGAGGAGGAGGAGTAGTCACAGTCCCGACTCTGGTCGTTCAACTCGTTGAGGAAGCTGTTTGAGTTGCCGCTCGCTCCGTGGGATATTAAATTATTGTTATTATTAATATTACTATTAGTACTATGATTATTATTATTATTGTAGTAAGGCTCAATCTCGTCACGTTCTTGGGATAAAAGTTGATGATGATTACTAGTAGTAGTAGTATCATCATCATCATTTTCATCATCCTCCTTATGATGATTATAATTATTCCTTAGTTTACTTTTCCTATGTACTTTATTACTACTGAATGATGATTGAGGCGACGTTAAAGGCGGTTGCTGTTGTGATGATGATGTTGTTGTTGTGGTGGTGGTGGTGGCTGCGGCTGTTGCTTCAGTTTTTGCAATGTTCGTTGGTATTGGATGTGGAACAGCCGGAGAGTAGTTGGATATAGATGAGGAAGGGGCAGGAGGAGGAGGAGTAGAGTGCGACACGTCGACGACTTTGGCCCTCTTCGACTTCCGCCCGGTGCTCCCTCTGGAGCAGTCGGACAACCCTGGTAGACTCTCACTATTACTACAGTGATTGGACTCTACTACTTGGAATTCATTCTGGGATAAACTGTCCAGGTACTGTTGTTCAATTTGATGGCGGAGTTCGGACTGTGACTTGAGATAGCTCTGAACAAACTCATTGCTCGATTTCAGCTCATCCCCCCCTCCCCCACTCCCTCCACGGCTCGAGTCCTGAAGTTTCGTACGGGGATGCTCCTGGAGTTTGCTCTTTGAACTGCTGGACGGCGTCGCGGCCGCACTCTTGGCGGCCGCTTCCAACTTCTCCTGAACACTCCGTTCCTCCAGGTCCCGGACAATCTCATCAGTCGTCCGTCCATGACCTTCTCGGTTTGCCTGAGCGATTTGCTCCCGCAGAAGCGTATCCGCTATTAGCACACACAGTCAAGGAAAAATGACTATTAGTATTTCGATACCAATTTCCATCCCATTCCGATTATTTATTTTCTGATCCTCTCGGAACACACTTACAGACCAAGCGGAAAATCAGTGTTTTACCGAATGCGGTTCCATTGTGAGACCGGGACGGCTGAAAATGTTGAGGCTGTTGCTGATGACTAGAGTGACTGGAGTCCTCGGGAAGAAGTATTGTTTCCCTCCATTTCTTTACTAAGGCTTTGGCTCGTTTTGCCAGATAATCATTGTTTACTTTCCGGCGAAACTCGTTCACAGTCTTCCCTAGGCGAGTACTCTGCATGGACACAGCAAATCATAATAAAATCCAAATTAGTACAGTGTATTAATTAATCCATCATAATAATATCCCCATCCAATATCTTTACTCGTATCTTACCTCAAGGATATCCTTGGTAACAGGGAGCCGTTCCAGATTCCCGAGAACCTCAACAATTGCATCCATATCCTTAACCTGTTGGCATAGATGTGCTCAATGAGATTCAAAAATATTACAGGGCAGCATATCTATATGTGTTCCTCTTCCAGTGTAAGAATACATTATTACATCATTCCGTCCTCATTCTCCGCACGAAGAATCGATTGCTTAATGTCTGTCATTCATGTTCCTTGTGGTTCTCTCTCCCCCTTCGGTTCATTTTTTTCCGGGTCAAGTTGAAACGCTGTACAATAATTCCTTCCGCAGGCAGACTCAAACATACTACACACGGAAGTGATAATCCGTCACACATGCTCGTCCCCCCCTCCGCTCCAGCATGACAGACGACCGGTCTTTCTGAAGGACGGGATCGATCTGAAGCCCGACTAGCGCTTGCTCCCAACCTCCTCCACAGCTCACTTCCCATCCAACCAACAACGGAGAAATCGATGGGAAGGACGACTGCTACTGGAAGTGTACAGTGAAAGGCGGAAAAGGGGAGCAGGGGCAGTTGTACTGTTAGAATCAATACGTCAACCCTGAGCCACTCTCTCGTTACACACAAGGCGGGCGAAAGCAGGAAGAAGAAGAAGAAGACAGGATTCCATTGACACGAGCTATACAGCTATAGAGCTCTTCGCTCTCGTCCCCGAAACCGAACTCCTCTAGGAAAGCGGGAGTAGCGGACGATCGAACAGAGAGAGAGAGTCCCGTCTGCTTCCCATTTACCCGGGATCAAGGAGAATATACTCAATTCGTCTCCCTCCTACCTACTCTCTCTCTCTCTCTCTACCACCACCGCTGCCGCGTAGGTACACAGTGGGAAAAGCCAGCACTGAGCCAAACCCTTTACGCCATATCCAGCCGAGCCCATCATCAACCCGTAAAACAGTGAGGCAAACCCTACAAGTTGAATATTTTCCACGACAACTCCCCACAATATTCCCCCCTTGAACAACGGGAATCTTTTTAAAACCAAGGGATACTCCCAGCTAATTGTCTCCCCCTTCCAGTGATACGAGATTTGTACCTGTTGTTGTTGTTGTTGGACAGGAAATCCTATAATAGTGAGCCCCATCGTCATCACTGCCCATCAACCACAACCCCCCATCAGGGGAGGCGTCACATCGGGTAATTTGACAATTTTTTTTTCAAAATTCCTCCGCCTGAATCCCACGTAAATCTCCTTGCAAAATACAACCAAAATATTTCCTGAACACGTCAGCCAACTGTACAGTAGCTCCGGCAGGAACCCAAGTACCGTCCCCAGAACCCCATCGCCACTGCAGTGACTGCTACTATTATTGTTGAATAGAAAATTTAATAACTCTTAAAAATCCTACTAGGAAGCGCGAAACAATGGCGCATTCAGCCCTTTGCTCCATTTATATTTACACATTTACCCAACAACACACTAATATTAGCCAAGGCAGTAAAATCATCTATTTCTCAGAGACAAACAAGGCCGGGAATCATGGGAGTCTTGAGGGGTGGAACACACGCGCCCGGATCCCATTATTGCTCAGTGTATTTCCCACTAATACTCCCTATTCACTTTTGATTCCTTCTCTCTGTCGAACTCAAATGGAGCTCTAGCACAGTGTGAATTGAAACTCATGAAATTCATGAGAGTCATTTAAGCATGTTGAGGGGGAATTGAAATTTCTTTTCATATCATATTCACCGCCGACACCACCACCACCACCACCGCCTTTGGATCATTTGAGAGAAAAAAAGGAAAAAATCTGGACGGTGGGGTCGTATTATTATACGTGTAGGTATAGAAACAGAAACTACGTCGTAGCCGAGAAAAACACATCACGAATGAACGACACAACTGCTCGCTCACTCCAGTGACGACGTCGATGTCGAGTACAGAAGAAGTCGGACGTAGACACACCAACCACAGAGAGCACATAGGCTGAGAGGCACAACACTATTAGAAAGACACACATGTATATCAGCGGACACTCAAGCGCTGCCACATCTCCCCGTATCCGCAGCAACAGCAGCGTCGTAATTTTCTTCCACTACTACCACCATATAACAAGCTCTCTCGATGGCAAAGCCTATACAAAAGTTTCTTATGGAACTCTTACGTGTAGTACATTTAGTTGGCGTTAGTTCGTTTGGAGGACGAGTCGTCGTACTCGCTTCGTCTGCCACTCTTTCCATACTCTCAGCCACACTCTACTCCCAACAACTACGTCCCGCAGCCAACTATACACTAAAGATTATATACGGCTGACTCAAGATCTCTCTCTCTCTCTCTCTCTTTCTACTCTTCTGTATTATACTTCCACACAGGATTGAAAAACCATTGAGGATTTCCCCCCCCAAAATCGGGTAAAAACAAACAATCTATATCCACAAAAATATAACCTCCATTCCCCCGCCGATTATTATTATTACTCCAATAATCACTCTCAAACATTGATCAGAGTTTCCAGTGATCATTTCAAAGTAACGAATCCCGTCGCCAACTTTGTACTCCAGAGTTGAGTCGAGAATTCACATCCTCTCGTCAGTCTCTCAGTTCTGTTCTTTTCCAAATGATCCAAAGGCCGTCGTCCTCCTCGTATCCATAATAATAAAACAAGAATAACAACAGGGGCGGAGAAGAACAACGTGTTTTACTCTTCCTTTTCTGACCCCCCACAGAGATCCGGAGCTGCTGAAGTAGTGACCGGACAAATGAACCGAAGGGCGAGCCGCCGCCACCGCCGACTTGACCGTCGCTCTTTCTCTCTCCTCTCATTATTCCTCTTGAAATTTATTTTGTACGGTAAAAACTTTAGACTTGAATTTGTGCAGTTGTTATATATAATGCTTCTTAAACTTTATTTTTTCTCCTTTTAAGTTATTAACAAGAAACAGGTGAGGCGGAGCGCGGGGATCCCAGAGACAGACAAATCAACAGAGTGTAGTGCTCCGCTGAAGTTTCGCAGTGTACAGAAAGAAAGTAAGTCCTCTAAGTCTGCCCACCTCGCCACCGCCGCCGTGTCCCCCCCAACTTATATAGTACGTACAACTTTGTCTATTTTTTTTTCTTTGGTAAACTATAGTGTGTAAAGGGTAAAGGCCTTACATTGTACTTATCGTCGACTGTGTCAATTAATTTTTGCCGGAGTTGTAAAGGCGAATGCTGCATGAGGCCGTGAATTGGAGCTGAATTGGGTGCCAGTTTGCCAACGTACAGCTTACCTGCACTGATGGCGGACATAGACTGGCTCTTCCTGGCAATCCCGGCCACACACTGAAACTCATCGAACGGCGAGGAACACACATCTCTCCTCTCCTGCTCTCCTCTACCAACATCCAACACTGAAAAACGTCACCAAACGTACAATCCATTGGCGAGGCTGACGGAGTGAGCCAGCAGCAGCAGCAACAGCGGCTCTCCGCTGCCGTACCCTCGCGCCCACCCCCTGCACACAGTTTCCTCTCCGTTCCGTCAGTGTGGAGCAAGACATTACGGGCGGCCGTAGCATGTACGGGCCCGGCGCCGACCCCCGAACGCCCCAGACAGCCTCCCACCTAACCTTACCCCTTTTTCCAAGCCTAACTTCCCGTTAGTTTCTAGGCCAAGTATGAGTCGCATGTTAGCCGACGCATGATCGTGTGTACTCTCACAGTCTCAGCTACAGTGAGCCAGCAGGCCCGTAGAACCCACTGCATGACTTGCACACACAGCCAGCCAGCACAGCACGCAGAACACAGACAGTAGAACGTGTTATTATGCAGTAGGCATGAAAAGTGCCTGTGCCTGTGCCTTGACTGCGATCACTGCGATGCGAAGTGTGTGTGTGAGGCAGAAGAGAATTGAGACGACGACCGCATTGCGCCGGCCCAGCGCTCTCCTCTTCCTCTCTCTCACTCTCGTGTGGCTCACTCGGATTTTTTCCAAGTTACATCGGCGACACAGTTTGCCAAGCGATGAGAGGACGGGCCGTACAACATTTTCCTACGAGATAAAACCCATGCGTTT
>WJFA01003453.1:0-12879 GCA_009870155.1 Pseudobourletiella spinata | reverse complement strand
CTCAGCCAAACCTGAATTTCCGCACCTAGGAGTTTGCCATTGTTAATCATCCTAGGTGACCTCCTAAATCCACATAGTGTCGAATCTGTGCTAGGGTGGCATGTGAATTCCTCCCCTTGTAAGTACACAAATCATATTCGCCAAAATGCCAATGACAACTTAATAAGAATAATCCCATTCATAAAAGTCTCATTGACGAAGTAAATAATCTTGGCTTCGTTCTATCGCGAGAGATTACTCAAAAGTATTCTATGAATGTATCCTTCTCCTCCTGACTCAATTATATCCCGGCTAACTGATGTCGAGTGAACGAAATGTTCCAAATGTGTAACCACTGTCTTTAATTCTAGCAACTATATTCTCGCAGCTAACAGGTATAATTATATAGCTGTTCCTACTCTAGAACTCACATGAGCAGTTTCGAGTGGGCACTCCTGTCATAGCTTGAGATTCATGCGTGGCCCAATCACAAACCTGAGTCAATGAGTTGCCATTTATGCGGTAGTATTGCAGAATCACATCTTAGGCTATCTCTGAACCTAATTCCATTTCCTGGAGACCTTTATAACGTTGATAATGAAAATAACTTCATGGTGATGGAGTAGCTTGGGAAGAGCCATTACCAGGTCAAGTAAAAGACCGAATGGAGCAGAGAAGCATCGGCCCACCTCCATAGCCATCATCACTCATACTCAGTGTGACTTTTTCGAGGATCTCCTCATTTATGCCACAAAATAAAGGGCTAATGAAGGGAAAGTAAGGTCGTTCCGAGAAAGATGAGCCGGGAATCGTAAATAAAGGTCCTTTTGACAGTCGAAGCTTCATCGGACTTATCATCACAGAGCATATTCTGCAGTGAGACTCCGCTTCAGCTTACAACGTTTACATATATTTAGTTTTCTCTACCATTCCTACAATTTCCTATAGAACAGCCCGACTTAATTATAGACAGCCAAGACGTTCAATTTAAGGAGACTACGCGGAAATATTGCTATAGGGGAAGCTGCTGCTCTTGGTTGGATTGATGTCTCTAGTGCAGGGGCGAACTCTCTCGTACATGCTATTACTTCCTATGTACTTACGTAGCTGTCAGACCCATTAGGATGGCAACTCCTAAACTTTCCCACCATCTCCTTCCCCACGGCAAGAGTGGGGCTGGGGAAACTAATAAGCACAACCTGGGGCTGGATATTGAAATAAATAGAGATGATGAGGTTGGAATAGAAATCAAAAATCTTTTCCGAGACTTATAAGAAAAGGATCACGTTGTCATAATTTATGGGTGGAGCCTAATCTAGCGAACCCTATTCTATTCTCTGTCTCACTTTCGTTCCCACAGTGAATGCTAGTGAGTATGCCAGTGTGTGTGCGTATGAGGATATCTCATTAGGAAGCGAATTTAATGACTTCTAGAATGCCACTTAGTTCCTCTGCTTCTCCTCACTGGCGGCTTTTCCATGTTCCTTTGTTTCAAGGGTCTTTATCAGATGCTTTCGCGCCCCGGGATTCACATAGGGCGGCGGAGGGAAGTTAACCAAAGCAGAAAGAGATAGACAAATATAATATGCATGCCGTGCGCCTCCGAATTTATTTACATGGCAAACGGGATTGTCTGGCTACAGTAACTGTACCTAGAGCTTAACCCAGTCTACGCCACCTATTCTCGCTATTACTATACAGTCTGTATTATTATGATTATTATTACGGCAGCAGTGTGGTACAATAGAAATAAATGAGCTGAGTATATTATCTGCGTCGGAATTTGGGGGGATAGGAGATTTCCTCAGTCACCGTCTTCCTCTCCTTCACGTGACAAAGGAGTCTGCGGTTCCTTAATTACAAAATGGATAAAATCAACCCATGATCAGCTTCACTCTTATACGGAACCCTCTGTCGTATACATCCCAAGGGTAAGGGCCCATTTAAGATCTAAATATGCTCTAGCCAGGACTTATAAGGTGTCTCCCCTTGACTTACATACCCATCCCCTTTTCCTTACCATTATGAAGGGGGGTTCCGTCTGCAATTAATTTGCGGATAAAATATCCCGAGCGCACTTGACTAAGGTCCACGTCCAAGTCCTTCCTTGTCGCTTCCTCCCTCGCATAGTAATGTGAGTTGATGTGCGAGTTGTCGAGAACAGATTTCGCTTCCGGTTGGCACAATCATACGGGTGAATCTTAAAACTTGCTCCGCTTCCGTGTCTCAATGAGGGCAAGACGGTGGTGGTTATGACCGGAGTGAGAGTTTGGAGATAAGGAGAGTGAGAGAGTCTGGCCGTGATGGTGTGTAAGAGGGCAACTCTTGTGATGAGGCCCACGGAGTCAATGGAATCATAAAGATGTTACGTGGAAATAAATGCAAATTATCCGGCGCACAATACAGGCAACAATTGGCCCCTTCCAATCCCTTTTGTCGCTTTCTCAAATCTTCAAATCTGGCTCGACCCGGCTACATTTGTACAGCCCGTATGTCTGGACTACTTGAAATTCCTCTACCGTGGAACACTTTCTCCATCCGCTCTCCTCTGCTCTCCCGATCCCGACGCGTATGCATCTCATTTCAATGCAAATCCTTCCTCTCAGTTTCCAGTCGCACAGGGAATTGAGCACTGGACATAAATTCGGATGTGACCTTTACTATTTCATTCTTAAAACTCTACCTCTGTAGACGACTCCGGAGATCATATGCTGTGTGATACATATGCCCATCCCGTAAGAACTCCGAAAGAATCATCATCTGATTGGATTTTTTCTACGCTAGTAAACCACCGGTCAAAACCCGACTCCTGAAGTGTAGAAGAAGATAGGGTTTATAATACGCAATCTCTCTTTGGGAGAAGTTCACATGGTGTCATAACTTGGCTCAGTGTAGGCAAACAGAGCAAGCAAATCTGTACGGACAGCGGCAGTTTTCCAAACAGCATTTGAAAGATTCTAAAAAAATTAAGTAAACCAGAGTGGGATGGATAAACAAACTGTGAGAAATCCCTCTCGGGTGAGCATAATCTGTGGATGCCAGCACTGGTAAGGGTGATGAAGGCTCAGAGAACGGATATATGTGTATATTACTTATATGCACCCAAAAGCTTGCGGAGAGAAGCCGATGCGGTGCGAGAGTGCATTATTGAAATGAGACGGGCGAGTGGGAACGGGCTTGATGAATAATGAAAGCAATCCGATTTGATTTCATGGATGCGAGACCAATTTTTATGATGTGTTGATTGCCCCTCATACTGTCCCCATCCTCTTCTCACGCATCCATGCCTAGACCGCTTGGCCTGCCGCTTGGAAGGCAGGAGGGTCCCTATAGGCTGATGGGCCAACGTGCTTTTTACCTTCATCATAAAAACTGGTGGGGCTCAACTTTGACAATTGTAACGATCCTATGAGGTGTGCCTCTGTGGTCCTTAAATGCACTGAACCTTGAAAAGGTGAATTTCTTCCTTGAGTGAGTAAATCCGACGGTGGTGGCGCAGAAATTGAAAAGATCTCACTCTCTGCTGCTCTGCTCTGGAGCTGGAATTAGACGGCGAGGAAGAAAGTGAGAAAAGTGAGCATTTCAATATGACCCTTCGGGATAAGAGCTTTATGCGATGGAACCCATAAGCGCCTCGAGTATGAAATATTTCCCCCTTTTTACTGTCTTATAAATGAGCACGGTGATGACTCAAATCCGCTCTGTCGTATAAGTCGACGGGGAAGAAGGTTCTGAGTCCTGGAGAAGCAGACGCCATCCCGGGCGAATCTGCTCCCCACCGCGACGCGACGACGAGACACACTCGCACACTGTACTTTTCTTATTAGTACTTACAATACACACGTTGCTCACAAACACGCAGTACGCATTGGCACACGCAAAATAAATTAATGCACACGAAAAACGTTTCAAAAAACACCCACTCAGAACGAGCCCATACAAGCAATATTAATTCCCGAATGGTAGCCGTAATAAAAACATGCACTCCGCATTAACACAATGGCATGCCACTGTTACAAACATTAATAATAAATATAATAGACATAAATAAACATGATAAGATAGCTGCCTTGCGATGTCTATACGATCTATCTACTACATTATCACACTTACTTATTCAATTAATGCACGCATAGCAAAGTAAATCACACAAACGTAACATGTTGAAACGCATTTCCACCATGTAAAAACAAAATCACATGTGCATAATACTAACAATGACGCTCGCTTGGTCCTACTTTGTGTCCTATCCTGATATAAGCTGACGGAGGGAAGAAGAGCACATAGTCGCGTCAGGCCACGCCATACAATGCATAATTATTTGCACATACACCATACTGGCACCCGGACAGTCTGTATGGTATGAGCGTTACAATGCCACCTCATATCTACTGATACAGACAGGCAATTTTTCATCTTTTGAATTTCAAGGAGCTCGGTAAAATTGGTGGTAAAAATAGAGCTAGAAATATTATTGCATATAAATGAGCTTCCCGAGAAAATCATCATAAATGAGATCCAGTGAGACCCGGACCATTGCTGGTTCCCAGACCTAAGTATATACTATTACGATATCCTGTGAGCTGTCAGCCAATGTTGGGCAGCAAGTACAAGCGGGAGTAGAGCGGACGGTGGCCCGCAAGGGGGATGTTAGAGGGTGAAGTGGAAAAAATGGAAATAAAATAAAAGGAAGACAGAGAGCAAGAAATAAATTAAACGAATTTATACCACCGGCTAAAAGAGGTAAGGTTTACTTCTAGCTGGAACGGTTTTAAGTCAAAGGAAAGAGGGAACCATTCTCTTTTTCACATGGCGTCATCATCCCTTATCATTGGAATGTATGAATAGTAAATTTTTGAAAAAATACATGTAAAATATCCCACGATTTTTTCTTCTTCTTTCAAGGATATATATATCCATATTCCCCAAGTACAAGTAGCTCCGGCCTCTCTCTGCTCTTCTGTTCCAACCATCATCACCATGGACCGTAGCAGCGCCACCGCACATATACCCTAAAAATTTAGTACCAGACCGTCTCCTTGAGAGTATAAAGATGAAAGGGAGTGAAAGGAGCGGGAACTAGGGATAGCGGAGAGGGAAAAAATAAATTCTTCCATGTACAGGAAGCAAACCGTACGCGGGGAATAATTTGTAGGGAAACCCCTCTTCGTGGTAGACCTTATAGTAAGTCTACCTCTTTCCTTCCCCTGCTCCTTTTTTTGGTTTCCTTAAAACTTGCACATAATATAATCATAAGATGCGGCTAATGTATGCGTGCATCTGGCACTGGCTCCCACCAGTATCTCTCCCTGTCTCTCTCGTACACTCTCTGTTCCTCTTTTAAAAAAAAAAGTCTTCTGAGTTGAGGTTTCCTTTTCACTTGACGCTCCTTTTTCACCCGAATTTCCCATTCATATAGTTCCATACTCACTTGTGGGTTCTTCGCCCCTCTTCTTTCACCCTTTTCCCTCTCCGTCGTATTGTCTGTGTACTTGACTTGAGAGTTTTGTCCCGCAAAGGTGCGTTTTATACCCCTCGTATTTTTCTCACCCCATTTCTATCCTCTCTCAGCTCCCGCGCTAACCCTTGATTCCTGGACTACGGGTAAGAGATGTTGAAAGTGCTAACAACACATACCATCGGATGAATTGTAAGATGTAGCATCGGGGCTTTACGCAGTTGCTAACCCTGTATGGGACAACCTATAATAATGGCTCTGTGGCTGCTGGCAATAAGGGTGAGATCCGTGGGGTATACGTATTGTACAGTATACAGGACTATGCGGGCATTGTGCTATTGACATATCTCGTAGGATGAATTCCCACAGAGTGCAGGGAGTACCTTTAGAAGGTTGGGGTGCTGAATGTGAATTACTGGAGACTAGGTGAAGGAAACGGAAAGTATAACAAGTTGTGGTGATGGTGGCGACGACGATAGCGGTGGTAGCGGTCGTGGTAGAGTAGACCGGCTGTATGACTGGTTAATGCTGTAAGTTGCTTACGTATGGACTGTCGTCGTCTATATTCTCCATTCCCGCCATCCTCGTCCTCGTCGTACAAAGCGTCTGATTTGCATTGGGTGCGATGGATTCAGGGGCAGAAGCCGTTGCGAGGGATGAAATATGTGGGACCATTATGTAAAGATGTAAGTTGGGGAACAATTTTCTGGCGTAAATATGGTAGTGGGCCCAGCATATTTGCATAAATATGTCTTTTCAGCATCCATCAAAATGATGAAATGGTCCTAACCCCCAATTTGCATCTTTCCCTTTCCGCATCATCGAGGCCTGAGCATTTTTCATGTGAGCTCCACCGGCTCTCGCCAACTAGTCCGGGGGATACCACTACTACAACTACTATGGCTACGACTGATACTTTAGGCTCCACGACCACCACCACCAGCGTCCCAGCACAAGCCCCAACTCCATAAGACTTTATACGTCTCCGGGAGGCAGTAAACTTAGATTTTTCCTCTACATCTCTTCTTTTTCTCCATCAGCCTCTTCTTCTCCCTCCTTATACATCTTCCTTCGGTCTCATTCCGTCCTGTTCTAAGATCGTCTTCGGTAAGAGTTCAAGGGGGTCCCCCCGTCGTACTTGTCCCCTCACCAACATTCGCCTCCACTTATTCGTACCCGGCCAGTCGGCATACTATGTGTAGATCCGTGTTCCTATGGGCTCCTCGTTCTTCAGTGTTTACATTTATTATAGATGTATGTACTTATGGAAGGTACTTTTGAGATATTTTCCGCCCGGCCTTCTCCAACTTCTACCTCTTTGCCTTCGCTTACAGTCAATTCCCCGTCCCCGCATCATAACTCCTTAGTTGGACAGCTAACTCACATCCATGGGTACTATCTGTAATGGTTTCCTATTGTCCCACACTGTCTGTCCGCTTGCCGTCTTTTTTACTCAAATTTTGCTCCTGCCATTCATTCCTTTGAAGTTGCTTCAAGAAGGGTCAACCAACCGAGTGAGATGATCCTGACACTGAATACTACAAGCAGAGGAACAGAGGTACACATATACACATTGTCATCAGAAGTACATGGGGTTCTCTCCTACGTAGGGTACAGTCCCCCAGGAATGATCCTCCAGTCGTCCTCCTCAATCCGCTCCCATCATTCCTATCATTCTCCATATCTCTTCATATATATATATATATATGTACGTATATATATACACATATATTTCCCTGCCTCCGGTTCGGAGTAAATCTGCGGAATCAGAGTGGATTCAGACTTACGAGCAGTAGCAATGGTTGTAGTAGTAGTCTGGCCTTCGTTATTGTTATCACCCTGGAGGGTCGTCAAATTTAAAGACAACCATCAGCAACCGCACGGCATATAAATATCAATATGAAAGGAGAGGGGATTGACAACTGTCACTTGACGCGCTCTCCGTGTTGCCAAAGCACCGCCGTGTGATTATGGGATCATCATTGTGGCTTCCTCCCTTTCTGCAACATAAATTTCCCTTCGTTTTTATTCTAAATTTTCTCACCCCGTAGTAAAAAGCCACCTCTAGAGGCTATCCAGCTTAACACGTGCCGCAACGCGACCTCGAAAAACCCTCCTTCACATTAACCCGAAAAAGTGGGGGCAATGTCACGGGGTTTGAAGTCTCTGTTGTTGGTGGGATTTGATAAAATTTTATTATGGTTTAACCAACGGATCCTGTCTTTAGGTTTTCCGAGGAAGGAACGTCCTGGGATCTAGGATTGTCTTCGCAGGATTCGTAAGGTTTTCATTGAAAATGCGGGAGTAGTAGTGTATAGAGCGGCAGTGTTGTACATTATTCCCATACTGGTTCCAACGCCGTCAATGCAGTCATAGTCCTGTCTACTTATGGTCCACAATGTTTTTGTCAACCTAGGGATGCTGATATTTTTTGTGACGAAAAGAAAATTCCAGGGGGATCGTATACATCTGCACGTATGACGCTGAGCCATGGACATTATGTCCGACTCGGTTCGGATACCAGGCACAGATTTCCATCCAGCCGTCAGCTCCACGTCTGGTTATTTATGCTACATAGTAGTGAACAGGGCAGGAGCAGTACAGTGACAATCTCAGGGAGTATATTTACGATGACAGACTGCGGGAAAAAGTTGGTAGTTAAGGATCGGACCTATTTTGATACTGCACAGAGCGGTGGTGGGTGAACAAGTTAAATTTTGGCAGTGGATTTCCTGTAGAAGCTCAAGGATTTTATGTTTTCCTCCTTTTTTTTCTCTCTCTCTCTGACTCTTCCTACGCCTTCTCCGCTCCACGCTTGACAGGGCAGGCCCGGCTGTGTGGATGGATGCAACAAAGTTTCCAACCCTCTGATAAACATATCGACGGGAAGCTTTATTCCCTCCCTCCCAGTATTTTTCCTCAGTCATCTACGCTCCGCTTCTATCGGCGTGTGGGAGAAGGAATGCAGCGAGTAATGTAAAATGTAGTGCAGTAAAAGTTGAAATCATAAAATTTTACGATTTTGATATAAAGTATCATCCCTCTCCTCAGTCACTTCTTCCTCCTCGCTCCGTCCTCCTTTCTCTCTCGCCCAACTTCCCTCTCGCTCATCGTCAATTGCGAGCCACAAGTCATAATTTTATTTTCACCAACTCCCTTCTCTCTTCCTCTCTCTCTCTCTCTCTGTCATGGATCAGGGATTACTTACTTTTTGGTCATAACCGCACTTACACGGTATATAGGATATGTACTAAACCCGGTAGTAATGAAATACCATATAAAATCCAGATCTGAATTTTGTGAGAACAGGCGGTACGGCAGACAGAGGCTCATATATATACATACACTTAAAGTGAAGTATGTAGTATATAAGCTGATGATGACGACGAAGAAAGTCTGGACCTCCTTACGCCCCGTGTCTACGCCTACATAAAGATCAAAGGGATTTTCCACATCTTACACAACGCCCAGATATTATTTATCTTGCTCATGGTTGATTTTAATTTTGCTATAAATGGAAGAGTCCTAACCCTGTCATAAGGGTGGACTTTGATGCCTTCTCCGTAGAGGGGATGAGGATTGTGATCCTGGATTTTCCACCACAGCGTAGTAGTAGTAGTAGTAGTAGTGACAGGCATGGATGGATGGAACGGATACGATAGAGTGTAAACTATATACTACTCCGCACTCCGTCCAAAACCCTTTCCATGTATAAGATTAACGACAATAATAATGCAGTTAACTTAAGTGTGAAATGTGACGAGAGGACAGACATAAGGAGCGGAGGAAATTCCCTTTAGTGCCCTATTAATTCCTTTCTCATTTTCGCAGGATTGTAACAACATGACCCGCGGAGCCTCCATCTCCCGTATTACATCCCTCTCTCGTCACTTCCTTACTTTCTCCCAGGCATAAGATTCAGGACGCTGAGCGTTATTGCCCCGCTCTTAAAAATGTTCATGTGGCTCATAAACCACTTCCATTCCCGCCACACATGGTCCTCCTAAAGGCTATCCGTACACTGTGTGAGGCTCCCAGCTTGCCCCATCCGTTACTTCTACTTTCTGTCAATGTGTGGTACTGGTCTTTCTTCTCTTTATAAAATATATTCTCCCTTAAGGTACGCACCTCTGACCTTTCTTGCTCGGATTTGAGATCCACCAGTTGATTCCAGTGGACTTTGTTGGGGTTTGTGATGATGAGCCATTGAAAATCATTGTTAGGGAAAGTAGGTATAGATTTGAATGTGCAAAATCTTGTTGAGTCTGTCCTTCTCCATGTGGACAGAAGTCAGCGAAAGAAGGGAATCAGACTGGTGGAAGTGATGAATTCCCGAATCCATAGTCATGAACATAGGCAGTCTCCAAGTTTGGCCCGGACCGGAAGATGAGGTACCTAATCTCCAAGAGCTGGGGCATAGAAGGACGTGATGGAGCCGTCACTATGACCGTCTTGGCCATGGGTGAGGGCGTGGAAAAAGCGGCTGATGATGATGATAGTTATGATGATAATAATCATAAACGAAGGATCGTATGTAGACACGGGGTTACCACAACAGAGGGAGGATTCCATCGGATGGTGAAAGGGAGGCGAGTTGAGTGGAGGTCTGTCTGTCCGTCGATCCCCGACAGGGAAGTCATGTGTGGAGGAAAACAAGTCCGCCGCACCCGCTCCATTCATCATATCCCATTCGGAAGAATTTCTCCAAGCATCAATCTCATGGCCGCACTTTATTTTATTTTCATCTCATCTAACTAATGTATTGAAATTGCTTTCACACAGAAGCTCGCCGGAATGCTCTCGGCCGAATGGGAAGGATGAATGGAGCGGGCTTCAGATTTAGCTTCCACTAACTCAGTCAGTCAGTCAGTCAGTGCGTCAGGGTGAATACTGCATATATGCTCATGTATAAGTGTGTGCACATTTAGGATGTCCCTATGTAGATTCATGCTGTCGTCGTCACTCCATCCGTCCGTGTGCTTTGAATTTGGTGAACGGGAAAAAGGGAACCAATCTCTTGATGCTCTCCTTTCCATCATCATCATCGTCGTCGTCATCATCATCGCATCATCCCGGCGGGGATGGTATGCACCGTAGAATTCGGGATGAGATCCTCTTAAAGTGTGTGCCGGGCGGGTGGGTGTACATGGGATTGGAAGAAAAAGCGGAGCTCTTCCGCGGCCCGGCAAGCACAGACGGGTACAAATATCAAATCTACATTTTCAAACTCGCTTAATATTCATCATTTGTCTGGGAAACACATACGATTCTTCACTTTCCATCCCAATCTTGCCGTTTTGATGTATTAGCTCCCTCTTCCTTGCCCATAAGTTTCCTACTCGTGTTCCTCACTCCCGCATTATCCTCTCACACGTCCCTCCTGTCTGAGAAGGAAAGTGGTGGTGGCTCAACGGATTACGGTGCCGCGGTGGTGACCGGGAAAAAATAGAAAATTATGTTTCCGCTTGTTATTCTCATGATGGAGAGAGTGAATGGTAGGGAGACAGAGTGGAAACGAGATGGGATGGAAAAAGTCACTGGAGAGTCCAGAGGAAAAATAACTTGAGTGGTGGGAACAAAGGAGAGGAAGAAAAGTGCATGTGTGCGTTTGTGGGATTGCGGGATATTGCATGGGAATATCGGCCCGTCGTCCCTCCGGATTCCCTGTATAAGACACTCTTCAACTTGGACGTGGTGACTTTTTGATCGATGACTGAGTGACAACTAGATTAATTGGAAGCGGGGAGAGGGCCCAAGGGAGGTTTCCGAGATTGATTGTTCCATGCTGATATCTCACTGTCCCAGCTGCACTCCACCTAAAATTCCCTCCCACAACAACTTCTTCAAGTCACCACAATTTTATGCCTGGAAGAAATAAGCCTGTAGTTTGGCTGAGAGTGAAGTCAGTCAGCCACACAGCGGTAGGGTATACACTCACAGCGGAGGGAGGGTGCGAACCCATAGGATTCCACCCCGCTCCACCTCCGCTGATCTCATTTCCTCATCCTATTGTCTTCATCCAGCTGTACACCTTCCTTCCCCACGCCGCTGGGGATAAACTCTTTTTACGATCTCAAAGGTTAACTCCATACCCATGTACAGCCTTGGCTATAGTGCTCCACCAACTTCCAAGGATATCGATCAATGACTTTGGTAGTAGTCGTAGTATTAGTAGTAGCAGCAGTAGTAGATATTCCCGGATAATTACAAGAGCAATCATTTTTTTCGTACAGGAATTGAATCAGCATTAGCCACACCATTGGATCTGGCTAGTTTTTCAGTTGTACATTCTTTGCAGTTAACATGTGAAGGGCAGAACATAATCTTATGACAGCGCTGACGCTAATCAAGTCAGTTCGGACAGGGAAACGTTGCCAGCTTCACGGTCACTTGAGCCCTGGCGTCAGACCTGCCACGTATGCTCAACCGTGGTAATGGACGACGAGGAGTGTGGGTCAGTGTAGTGTGTGTCCAGATGTATGTGGATGTTGCTATGAGTAATTTTGTGGGGTTGGGGAGCTTCGTTGCAGAGCGAATATATCTCCTTGTGGTCTGATTAGAATTTATCAGCCACAGACTGTGTGATCTACTCGAGCGTGAACAGGATGCACTGACAGTAAGGGGAAGAAGATGGGATGTCTGTCAGACTGACATGAGACAAAGTGAGCCGAGTCAGTTCCCATCCCCTCTCCACTGGTCAACCGCCTTTTAAGAGACAGGCTCAAACAAACGGACTCACGTCATTGACCACTCAATCAAGTTCCCGGCTGCCGTGGTGAGGTATCATAATCGTAAGGATGATGACAACTCCGAAGAGTGGGCTGATTTGAGATAAAGGAAATGTGGGGAAGTGATAGAAATAGAGGGTCATAAGATGAAATTAGTAGTTATTAGGACAGAAGTGACGGGAATATGTTGAGTAAAAAGTTTTTTCCCAGATCCACACACCCACAGGCGCGCAAACACGCACACACACACACACACACACATGTCAATCCCAAGCATTTGTCAACATCTATGCGCCTCCGTCCGGTTCGGGTAGGGATATATACAAAAGGGTACGATCATTGTCAGACTTGACTCGGATTATTATTGTCCATGCTCCGTGGTCGCCGCCACTTCATTTTTAGGGGGAAACTTAGCCGAAATGGAGGGGTAACTAGTATAAGAGAGTACAGAATTGTGTATAGGTCTAGCCACTCCAGACAGGGTGGAGGAGAGGAGACGAGGAGGGACGAGATGAGAGCGCCCATGAAATCCTTATCAGATTCAGGAGTGGAAGCAGATTTGCCGACGTTGACTTATTTCCCTTGGCCAGAATCTCGTCAGAGTCGTCAGTGAAGGGCTAAATGCCATTTCATCTAATATGTTCCCCTTCTCAACTCAACTCTAAGGCTTCCATTATTTCCACTGTCAACTCTCAGTCGCTATCCGTATGCATA
>WJFA01003452.1:0-12888 GCA_009870155.1 Pseudobourletiella spinata | reverse complement strand
CTACAATCACTTAAACTTGAAATTCGGAAACTCGCGTCCGAGTGAGTGCATCCAATTTTACTATGGCAACATCGCAATTGTAGTAGTGAACGAGCACGACTTTTAAATTTCAACAAACTGCGGGCTGGAGGGACGATATATTACAATGTAGTACACACAGTGTGCAGGACTTTGGCTCTCCAACGCGGAAACCCAAACGGTTTTTCCATTTATAGCATGCCGACCATACAGCCCTTGGTGTACTTAAAGTACTTATAAGTTTAAGTTCCAGTTTAAGTAAAAACTCGGGTACGACATTTAAAAACTTACAGCTACTTAAACAAGTTTAAGTTCGTATGAGTACTTAAACCCCTGATTTTAAGTTGTTTTGGGTCACACTTACTCCAGTTTGCGTTTTTTAAGTTTAAGTATCTGATAAGTTGAAGTGTTTTAAGTTAAGTTAAATTTAAGTTTAAGTACTGCCAAAACGCACTTAATTCGGAGCTCTAGTTTAAACTCACCGAAAACCTCCTTAACTCAACCTATATCTTAACGACATAAACTATTGCTGGAGGGCTGAAAAATATCACACTTGCTGCCTATGTAGTCTCAACGACTGCGAAGATATGCTTCACGTCATGTTAAAGTGCCCGCACTACGATACTCCACGGAAAAGGCATCTTCGAAAATGCGCTGATAACACATTTAGTAGAGACAACTTTTTAACTAAAATCTTGTGTAAGCTAACTCGTATCGACTGAAACAAATTTCACTACTTCTGGTGTAATGCCTGCCATGAAAGATAGAGCTCTCTATCTAACCGAAATAATGGATTCCTAGGTTAAGCTACAACTATCTTTAAAGCGATGTTGAAATGACGGGAACGGGACTCTCGGGTATCTTATCTTTTATTACTGTGTAATCCACATATTCTCTTAAAGTTGTAAGGGCCGAAGCCAAATCAACTCAAATAAATAAATTAATTAACTCGACTGGATTTAGGTTAGCCTTGCAAAGATTTGGACCAAGCACACAAGATTTTCATGGTGAGAATAAATGCTTCAAAAAAGAACAGGGAGGTGTTCTCACTGACATTACTGTGTGAATTCTAGAATAGATGCATGGTGATGAACTCCAAGTTTCGCCAATCCCTGAAATTCGAGGCTTTATATTACCTCAGGGTCTCTGTCAATAAGTTGGGAAATCCAGTAAAATTGCAGTGAATTATGTATTACGGGTTTTGTGGGGGCTCATGGATTAAATTTTGATTGGGACTACTAATAATAGAAATAAAGGATTACGCAATACGGATTACAATCATAGGTAGCTGAGGGATGGATTTGGGATTGTGCAACAATGTAATCCGGGTGTAGGGATTTCTTGATGTTTATAATTAACAAACCTTCAAAAATCTTAAAAACAAAATTCAACTTGTAAAATTAGCAGGGGATATGTCTTATTACACTAATAATTTCATCTGTCAACTTCCTAATTTAATTGTTTGAAAATAGTTAATTACTATGAAACACTACTAAAGATACTAAATTAAATTAGCATGCCCAGGAAAACTCCCTTAATATTTCTAGAAATACATGTAAGAGTTAAGAAATTTCAAGGTGGTCTATGGTAACTAAAAACTGGAAATTTTGCAACATTACAGTTTTGCTAAAATATGAGTAAGTAGTTGATAAATCAAAATTAAGGTCACTACTTCAAGCACCTACCTAGTACACTAATACGTTTACCTACCTGCCTATATTACCAGCGATTTGATTTCGATCCCCTAACTCCCTCTAAAGTTTTTTTTCGATACAATCGGCGGATATGCAATGGTTTCCAATACATAAGTCACATAAACTATCGTGAGTGGGAACAGAGTCAAATAATTCTAACGGAAGTTTTGGAAATTTCTTTCCCCGTATGACGTGTAGTCCGTAATCTGGAGTCTGGACAATGAAACTGCAGTAGTATTAAATTGTATGGTAGGTAATTGTAAAATTTCCCACGGTGGTGGAGTTCTCCCGGCGACTACGGATGAATCGTGTTGGCGCGAAAATTTTTCATCACTGCGGAAGACACCCACCACTGCGTACAACTATATGACCGCAGCCGTACTAAAATAAACTGGAATTTCACTTGAATGTTAACAATTAAAAACATGTTTGCAAGTCGGTAGCCATCCTGCGGACGGTGATCGACTTGTTCCCTCCCTCAGCACTGCCAATGAAGTGGTTGTACTCTATTTTACAGTACAGATTTGCAACTGCTTGACATGTTGGTTTTTCTGCCTACAATGCAGCTAAATCATCTAATTTCATTTCAAGAAAGTTGAGTTTTGATAATTGGTGTTCAACAGTAAAATTGCATGAGGAATCTCGTGGTGTCATTTTTTTTTGCGTGGGAAAGACGGTTTAGAAATGCAACATATAGTTGAACTTTGACCTCGGTTTTTGACACGAGGTCGAGGTTTGATCAAAATTTAAACTTGCCTATAACAATTTCCATATAACTGGCTTTCGATTTATGTATGGTAGTGCGCCTAGTGATTGCAACGTTTACCCTGCACAAAGGAGAGGGTGACACGGTGTTTATTATATAGATGTATGCGACAGTTAACGCCCGGTGACCAGCCGGTGGCTGCCAGCATGAGCGGAAAAAGAAAAGAAAATAATTTGAATCCCGAAGATAGTCGAACCCTCGGTCTTAATTACTATGCACCACTGCCGTCACCAATGGACCACCCTAACACACGGCACCCCTGTTGTCCTGTCAGACAGCGGTAAGTCGCATTTATACCGGCGATCATGGGTTCGATCCCAAGTCAAAAACACTATTTTCACCCACTGCTAATAGCATTCGCCCCATCTACCTGGTACCGTGATTAGAACGTATACAGAGACAAAAATGTGCCGACGAACATCATGATAATCTTATAATCCTACTTACTACAGGTTAATAAACACGACAGCAGGATACAGTGAACCTACAGTGATTATAAGAGCATACGGAGCAAATCATTTTTCCATTGCCTACGTAACAGCTTACATGTTAACCTTTAGCATGCGCATTAGTTGTAGCGTAAACATTTCACCTACCCAACCACCTATCCTCGTGTTGACGTAATGTTTGAATGCTCCTACAGATGACTGCCTCCGCCACCCTCCTTTCTCCACATCTTCCCACTGCATCAGGGGGTTTCCACCCAACCCTGCGTAACTTGCGCCGCTGCCCCCTATACAACGCCATCGCAGTATACCGGTACGAAGTACCATTGGTGAGAACGTTAAGTCAATCTGGTCAGGTGAGATAGTGTTCAGTCACATTAACGACGGTAGCCATGCGGTCGATCCCCGCTCAAACTTCACCTTTTTCACCCACTTCCAGTATCCGCAAACCTCCCACCTACGAACTCTTCCGAGACGTACACTATCCATACCCACAGAAAAACAACACAGCAAAAAGTTAAGCCCAAAATTTGCTCCCACAACCGCGGTCACAAGCCCAAAAACAAAGAAAAACACTTATAGACAGGCATCAAGACAATCATTAATCTACCTATTGCAGGTTAATAATCCAGGTAAAATCCGTAACGCATAAGCCGTAATACGGATTTTCTCCATCACTGTCGAGGAGTCAGTGGTACTGGAGCTACGGAGTGATAAACTGAACAGTCTGGTGGCAAAGAGTCCTGCGGTCGTGTCCACTAACTTACATATTCCTTTGACCATTGGTCGGCTGAGACACATGAAGTATGTAGCATAAATTATGGATGTGCGCATTTATGAGTATCCTTACGTAGGGAATAAAATTGTTTTCGTCAACACCGGCCTTCCAACAGAATGGCCCCAGCATCTGGAATTCCGCGGAAGCACTCCAAGTGAGAAAAGCTTCCTTTTGTACCTTCCGATAAGGAATTAACCTTTGTTTCCCCCAGCGGCCTCCCAGGTGTGATAGCAGTGTACAACTTACACAGTTCATGACTTTCAGCGGGGAAAGATAGTACTAAAGCTAGTGGAAGAAAGGTGTGAAAAATGGATTGATTCCAATACTCCTGGTTAAGCAAGCCTAAAGGTGACTGTAAATTTTTGTCTAATGGAGCAAGGGAGAGATTCTGAAAGGGTTGTATTTCGGAGGATGGATGGGAAGGTCGTTGAATTAGGAATTGCGAATTTTCCACAGATTGTAATGTATAACTCTGACGACCGCAGCACTTTCAAGTTACTACGAATGGGAGTAAAAAAAGGTAATTTCCTCTAGTCCCACAACAATACCGCCTAAGTAGAGCAGATCCTGGCTTTTCAGTCAGGCAGACGTCTTTTTTGCCGCCGGTCTTCCAAAATGTCACTGGTTTACTGCTCCTTCTCCAATGCTGTCAAGTAAAGCGGCAGATGAGATCAATTGATCCACCAAGCACTTGACCATTGCTCCGAGGATTTTCAGGCTAACAGCTTTTACCTTCACGGATGACCAATGAGGCTAGATGGTCAGATGACTACTTAAATAAGAATCAAGATCTGTGTGGGAATGGATTGTATTCCCTCCCATATGCGAATCCTAATTTGAATGGAGGAGGGTGGAGGGTGATATGAAGGATCACTGAAGGTCGGAGTGAGCGAGTGATATCAAGGGCACCAATGATGGAATGCGGTAAAAATTGGTGCCCAACTTTCATAACCATACTTGAAATATTCTTACTGTATGATTTGACGGAAGCCTACTGGCGGGTCCTATGCAGATTGAATTAGTAATGTGTATATGTTTGATTGTAAGAATCCGTCTGGCTGCTGGCCCAGACCCAAGTGAAAAACAATGGAGCGGGGAAATGTAGTGAATAAATTATTGAGTGGGGAAAAGAAACGACCAGCTTCTTATGTCGTTGAAATTGGTTAAGGCCGGAGAATAGCAGAAGAATGGGAAGGTTAAAACTGTACTGAAACTAGGGCGAGTGACTGCTACCCTTCCTGTATATGTATAATAGCAGGTTTGCCCACGCGTTGCATGGGTCTGTGACGAAGCGACCCATGTGCAGAGGTTATGAAAGTTAGTTTTGCGTGAAATATTGCGGTGTTTTGTATAATCAGTGCGTATTAAAATAAAATAATCAGCAGTTAGCGCTGTAATTTTTGTAGAAGTTAGAACATCTTCGATGAAATTTTAGTTATTCAATGACGTACGCGCGTCCTGTAAGTGGATGTAACAGCATTATCGCATTTATGATCCAAGAAGTCCAGGATTGCAGCGTACATCACCCAGGGAGCCATCGCAGTATGCGCATTCTGTAATAAGATGTAAGGGAGCGTAAAGAATGCGTATTACTTAGAATGAATACAACTCGGTATAGAAGAATACCCGTATTTCAGCAGGCATGACGCGGGGTATCAATGCCGTATAAGTATCTTGAAGCGGGTGTAACGGTATATAATGATTGCGTGTCGTTTACAAAATACCGCAATCGGGTTTGAAGAACACAAAGGTAACCGCAGTCATCACCTGGGTCATCGCCATATGCATATCCTGTAAGCGCATGTAACTGCATGTAATGACTGCATAAAAATCACCAAAATCGGGCTTAAAGAGCACCCGGGTAACTGCAGACATCTATGTTAATCATCTAGATGACAACGAAATTGGTTTTGAAGAATAACCAGTTACGGTTGGCATTTCCAAAGGTTTTTGCTGTGTACATATTTGCCGATGTAACTGAACAAAATCAATTTCCATCGATTGGGAAGCACCAAAATCGGGTTTAGTATACCAGGGTAATCGTATGCCTCACGGCACACTGTCGTATGCATAACCTGGAAGCGTATGTCACTAAATGTAATGATTGCCCCAATCAGGTGTGGAGAAAAACCGGGTAACGGCAGGCATGATCCGAGGTGTCATCACCGTTTGTACATCCTGTAAGATGATGTCAAAACTTGTAATGATTTCCCATATATTAAACAACAACAAAATCGGATTTGAAACATACCCGGACAACGGCAGGCACGACCAGGGGGGGTCATTGCAGCATGCATATTCTGTACGTGAATTTGAAGACTTGTTATGATTGTGCACCGTTTACAAAACACTGAAATCGAGTTGGAGGAAATACCGGATGACGGGTGGCATACCAGGGATCATTGCCGTATGCACATCCTGTAAGCGGGTGTAACGGTGTGTAATGATTGCGCGTAGTTTACAAAGCACCGAAATCGAATTTGCACTGAACAGGAGCTGTGAGGAATTGCCACTTCATTTCGAAAAAATGTAGCCCACCCGGTGGCGACACCTAGTAGCCGATGAAGCTATTAGGCAAAATTGTGGAATTCATGAAATTCATGCGCCGGATTTCGTTGCTGTACCTAGTAGTCAACGTGAGGACTGACCTGACATCCCCACAGAGGGGTAGCATAGAGAAAGAGATTACGAAACGTGCTGTCTGCAAATCGAATAATGTAAATCCTTTCTACAGAAGCTCATTGGCTGTCACACTGGTACTTCATGGGTGACAATTTTCGATCAGTAATTTTATTGCTGGCAAGTTTTTTCCACAAAATGCTCTAATAGCATGTTCATGTTGTGTCTGGGGACGGGAAATGAGGTGCTAAACTGAAAAAAGACGCACAATATTAGTTGTAAGATGGTTAAGAGGACCATGGCTCTGGTTCGTGGCTCAAATATGGCACAGCCCGACAGATAGGATGTATAAGCAGAGGAAGGAACGGAGAGCGATGCATTTGAATACAAATTTCTTCTTTTTGGACAACAAACTGAGAGAAGTGAGAGACACTCCATTAAATCGGCCGCACCACTACTCCCGTCCCCAGGAAACTAACTGGAAAAGTCTCGAAGGTAGTTCATGCTACCTAAACTCTTGCTGCACTTGCAGAATATGAAATTTTCCTCCGAACCAACTACTACTCATGTTGACTTCACATACCGAGTCTCACACCACCGCAACGCGCTGAGGTATGAATAGGGATGCGGGAGAGAAGTAAAACTATTAACTTCCAGTTGAACCGTTATCTTTTACCTCTATAAATTCTATAGTCGTGCTTACTTTCACACTCCCTCCGCCCCCAGCTATTTGTCTTACTTCTCTACTTTTACATTCATTTGCATCTCATCAATACATGGCTACACCGTGAATACTAATAATTCCTCCGTGGGAACTATCATACCCTCCCTCCACTGTCTCGCCCCACCAGGAAATAATGCCTGCCTAATGGTTCTTCTTCCTCCAATTTCTTCTCCGACAAACTTAGCTCCTTTGTCAAGAGCTCCCCGTCGTTCTACTTCTGTTATCTATTCAATAATACTGCACTCCTTGCTCGGGGCTTAATAGGGTTAGTAAGTGGATAAAGACGTGATGGGCATTGAGGCGGATAATGATGTGTGTTTGTACGCTTAGGAGGGATTATACTATGATGCACCTAATCTAACTCTTCCTTCACAGAAACTGATGCAGAGGCCATGATATACTCCTAGCTGCTCAATCCTCTCTCATAAACTTCCATAAGGTAATATGTGCAAGCTTTTCTTAGGGGTGCAAAATTAACAGCCTTCCTTTAAGCAGACAAAATGACACCCAGACTCCCCGTGATCATCAACCACAGTAGTTGAACTGGGATTGATTCCCCTTGCTGTACTTTGTTTCCGTGGCTTTTGTCAGAATAGCTTTGACACACGTGTACAATGCCGATGGGTCAAACCGGCAGAGAAGGACTGCTAACTTTGACCTGCAGTTTTCATTAGTGGCGAAGGTCAGAGTAAGATGTATGCCCCAAGGGATCTCATTCATTTACCTGTAGCTCTTGACTGTTCAATTGGATGTAACTTCTCAGTTGGCACGGGCCGTATTTGTATAGTATTAATGTAGAAGGTGGTTAGGTGCGATACACGTACGCACGGTGAGTGTAGGGGTAGCCGTTCCCGTTTGGGAAACGAGTCCATGGCTTCCGAGATCATGGTTCAAGACATTGCTTAGCCGAAAAACCAGAGGGGTTCCCATAAAGGAGCTATAAAGTTTCCCCAGTTGACGTGAAATATATGAGGGAGGATGTGGAGACGGAGTGGCCGCAGCCAGCAACATTATTTTATTACGCTGCATTATTGCATCTCCGGGAGCTTACCCCAATGGTCACCTGAAGACCTATGTATCATTTTTTGTTTCAATGTAAGTACGTACGCATGAACATACACGCGCTCGGTCAGGCATGCACGTAAGTACATCCTCCCGTGGCAGTAGTAATAGGCTGATAAGCTGGGATGCTTGAGCGGCTCCTCTCGCACCTCATCTCTTTGAACCCGTTCACATTTCTTGAGGTTAAACTTTCACGGAATACACTCCTTCTCTTAGTAGAGTAGAAATACAGCTCCAGGCGATAAGCAGGAGCGGAGGCACCCGACGGACGATAGGACGTGGTGCTAACGTAGCGAAAGGAAGAGAAATTGTGTTACTTCAAAGCCCCATTTATCATCCGCTGGCTTGCTTTTCAATTACAGTCTCTATACTTACCCCGTCGAACGTGTCTATTTACACCGCAAGTCAGATGTTCGAAAAAGGACTCCTCTTGAGTTTTGCATCCCGCGTCGACCTTGAGGCCCCAGGACTTTGCGGGCGGGCCTTAGAAAAGGAAAATTCAACGACAACCACAGTCACATGAAATGTGGCCCCCTCCCTTGTGAGTTTTATAATTGCAGCCTCTGAAGCTATGTCTGGGATTTGGGTCTTACTACAGCAGGAATTGAAGTTTTCATACATTATTACGCAAAGTGAACTCTTGTTGCTCAATACCACCATTTGCCTACCAGCTTTCATGACATAGTGGAACAGAGTGCTTTGTGCGGTCGTGCCTAATGTGCACAACGATATCCTTTACATCGTATAAGGATAGAACTGTAGTGAAGCGCTCACATTCCATTCACATGCATTTCGCCATTTCACATCACACAACGAAAGAAACAGAGTTGTCTCTAAACAGTCAAATACGGATTTTTGTCCCTCCCTGCGGAATCATGTAGCTGTGAAGAGAAGGAGCTTCGATGGGAACTTGCACTTATAAATGTACGTTTCTCCACTTCTGTACTCTATACGTCAGCATATCCGCGGGGCTGGTAACCAGCCACCATGGTGGGAACGTTAGCGGTAAAGGAGTAAAAAGCCTTGAAGCTCCGAAGGATGTAAACGGGATCGACCGCGGAGGAAATAGGTGCAGAAAATCCTGATTCCACGATTTTATGGTTGGATTTTCTCCTTCTCCATCTCCCGCACTCACCCTCCATGTACATCTCAAGTTGACGCCCTACTGCCCCCTGGATAATAGTTTGTGTTTCGACACACAATATTCCGTGAAATTTCCCCCCATCATCTTAAAGACACTCTTGGAATGCGTTAAATGTATGGTTCTTCATTGGAAGGGGCTGGTCGTCGTCATCATCAACACTGTGGTCGTCGGAGTGCTGAAGAGCTTGAGAGCTTGCTCAAGTGGGATAAGTAGCACTACGGAATACCCTCCATGCCACTTGAAGAAAATCTTGTGATAAACAAAAAGACGAGCAAGGCGTCGCATCGTCCCCCACCACATGTTTTCTAAGATCCATCTATCTGTGTCCATATGCCCCACTACGCTCGACTTTATTGTTATATTCCAAAAATTTACGACTCCTCATGCCAGCTCACATGAAAAAGTGAACTTTTAAAGCTAAACTCTTGTCCATCACATGGATCTTCCATACTGTAGCAAGCCGTAACTGTGTGTCTGCGCGTGTAAGGTTGCGGCGCTCGTGTGCCCCTTTGTTTGTTTGTGTCAAGCTTGAGGGCTCGTATTTCACAAATGAGCACACGTGCAATTTCTCAACGTTGTTGGCAGGCCCAAATGTCAATCTTTCCCAAACAAATTTCTGTTCTCCTGTGACAGATGATTCTCGTTACCAATAGGATGATAATCCTCCGATGGTCCCGAGGTTTACTGCACAACGAAATATACACGCCCGATGGATCGGTGTTATAGTAAATCTGTGTTCAGGTCCTAATTCCAAATTCAGATTTCTGGCGCTAGACATGAAGGGTGTATAATAGAAGAAGCATTTCAGCACCATCCATATTAGAAATACACACAAGCAAACAATTTTCCGGTTATACAGTGAAGAAGGCAGCTCTACCCAGTTAGTTGATCATGGTGTTGGGAGAGTGAAAAGAGGAGGAGGGAAGCGGAGGCTAAACAAATGATGAAAATATACAGACTGGATTTAATTAGAAGTGGGGAGAAGGAAGACTATTTAAAGGAGAAAATGATCCCATTTAGGTGAACTACAAGTGGAACGAAGGGATGCGTCCGACAAAAGAAATCCACTGTGGTTCCCACGGCTCTTCTCCGGCTTACTCCGCCCCTGGAGCTAAATTACCCCAGAAGAGGTGCCACTCGGAACCGAAAGATGTGCCGATGTGTGCGAGTGTGTGAAGCTATCTGAATGTATCTGTGTGTGCGAGCGTTGACATGTGCTTATGTGTTTATACGCATATGTATATTTGTGAATCTTTGTTTGTGTCTGTGTATTTTGCGTCCTTATGTACGTCGATATTTAGTACAATGTGTACGCATGTGTATATGTGTGTCTTAATACCTGCCTGTATGTATCCGTGTATCTTTGTATGTGTGTGTGTGTTTGTGCGTCTACTTTTGTATCAATGTGTATCTATGCTTGTGTGTGTGCCTCTCTGTAAAACTGAGCCTGTATGTGTATTTATTTCTGTACTTGTGTGCACTGTGAGCGCCAGAGTGGAGAATGGACGGCTGAGAAGACGCATGACGCTAGAAGACCAAGAGTGAATTAGATTATAGTTTAGATGATGGTAGAGAAGGTTTGAGAAATACTAATGCTCATTGTGTTGGTTATGAAAGTTGAGAAAATTGAATTAGTTCCGTTGATATGTTTCGTGTGAAAATAGTTGATGGTTAATGACTGGCGAGGTAGACACGAACAAGCGTCAACCCGTGCCCAAACATCTACATACGCACACATACTTCGCTCGTAACCCGACTGCGGACTGCGGAGCGAGCCATGCTCCCTCGTTACTCAAGCCAAGGCTGTAGCGGAGACGCGAGACTACCTCCGAGGCATCGTGTGGGAAATACATGCATGGGACTCAAATGAGAATATGATAGGATTCCCCTCCTTTAACGAAGACAGGCATACCTCTGAAGTAAACCTACAACTACAACTGCCCCGAGATCTCTCCACTCACCCTTCGAATATAATACCGGGATCTGTGAGTAAGAGTTGGACGGATCACCCTAAGCTCGTGCCATTCCTAACGCACTCTATTCATACACGAGTTGAATGGGAACAGTAATAGTGGTAATGGTAGCAGAAGAGCTAGTTACATTCTTACGGGTACAGTAGCCACTAGCCATAGTGGAAATTTATATGGCCCTATATGTAGGATCAACCTTATGCGTCAAACAATCCTACTGCTCCATCTTTTCCCATTCTTTCCTTTCTGTCTGATCATGTTGATGACGATGATGATGCAGGTGAATAAAATGGAGACAGAATAAAAGACCAAAGTGGCGTATACACGAAGATTTGTACAAACATGCATCCTCCAAGTAAATACGAGAGATCAGCATTGGGAGAACAAGGGTAGAGCTCCTACAACATTCCTTTCTTCATGACTCTCTCCTTCCCTCTCATCCCCTCTGATACAAAGAACAGGGCTATTGACTTCCGTGTAAATACACTTAGGTCCTCTCCTCATCTGTCGCTCTTAGCAAGCCGGTACGGAGGATGGCGTAGGGAGAGAGAGCGAGATAGCTTGATGAACGGAGATTTGTTTGCCAAGAAGGATTTTTAAGGCAAATGTAAGCAAATGCTCACAAGGATTCTCCTATTCTCCGTAGTCATACTCCCTGCCTCCCAATCCGCTATCCCGGTCCTCAATGAGAGATGAGTAAGACACTGAGAGTAGTAAGGGGTAACCGGCATTTGAGAGGACGGGGACCCGCGTCTGTAACTTTTTCCTCCTTTCTCCTCCGGTGTGGGTGTGCGTATGGATGGTGCTGTTCCCAGCCTACCTCCCTAACACTGCTTCATCCGTCTGTGTGCTATATGCACAGCTACCACGCGCCCTACCACTACGACGACGACCACTGCAACGCCTATGCTACCTCAACTGCCAAGCTCCTCTCATAATGCTATCTAACGGTCCTCCCTCCATTTACAGAAATACTGTACGTACTACGCTCCTTCGGATCCAGCAAGCTCCTTTGGCAGGCTTGATTGTGGAACTCCACACATACGCGTAGTGGCAGGCGGTCGTCGGGAGAGGAGGATTCTATAAGTTGGTTGGGTCGGAGCGGAACCCGCATCAGTTTCCATTCTACTCTCATCCCATCAGTACACGCTTAGCTTCATACGGCAAATATTTGATTAAGGCTCTGATCTCATCCCTACTCCTCCTCTTCCTCCTCCTCACCAGACGCTTGTGGTTTCCTTCCGTCATTCCAGTAACAAACTTGGCCCTTTTCGTATTAGTTATACAGAAGAACTCAAGACTTTTTCCCCAAACTCAGAAAACCATTACATCACATGTCTCTCAAAAACAGAGAGGGGGAGCGTAGGAGAGACAGGGACACGATAGGACGGGGCTCCTACACACTGTTAGCGTGTCTTTGCTGGCACAGGCTATAGTGAACTCTTTGTTTCCTATCCTCGACATTTATAAGGAGGCTAGCAGGGCTATTTTCTCCCGAATTCTGATCGTGAAGTGGAAGACTGAACAAGTGGCGAAAGTGGAGAAAGAAGAAGAAGAAGAGAAGGAAGACTGTGGATTGTAATAGAAGACGGCGGATTGTAATAGCAGACGGCAGTGGAAAGGCGACTGAGAACGAGAACTCTACCAAGGGAGTGTGTGTGAGAGTG
>WJFA01003451.1:0-12888 GCA_009870155.1 Pseudobourletiella spinata | reverse complement strand
GGTGGGCTGCGGGCTGAGCTCGCGGGGCACACCCCTGGTTGCTATAGTAAAATTGGATGCACTCACTCGGACGCGAGTTTCCGAATTTCAAGTTTAAGTGATTGTAGGGTGGCTGCTTAAACTAGTATATTTCTGACATTTTAAGCACTTTTACGTACTTAAACTTAAACCTACTTACTCGTTTAAGTAATTCCTGGTCACTACTTAAAATATAGTTTTAAGTTTTTAAGTAAGTTGTGGGTAGTACTTAAACTTAAACTACTTTAACTTAACTTAAACTTGTAAGTATGAACTTAAACTTAATTCGGAGCTCTAAGCTGTACACGGATGTGAATGAAATAACAACATTAAATTTAAGGTCGCATTCATGACGTTTTTATACTCATGATGGTAAAAAGCGAGCTGGTGCGCCTAGAAAGGGATGGGGACGTGCGACGAGAAAATGTAGCTCCTATAATTGTGAGCTTTTACGAAACGTGCCTGGAATACCTGAGAGAATGAGCTGCTTCGTTTGCTCACTTTGAAGGATTCAACTGGTGGATTCCATTCAATCAATGAATGAACTTTTGTCGGGCGTAAATTCAAAGTTAGATGGCAGCAAACTTTACGATGAGATTCTATGCTTGAGGGAGTACCTTGACGGAAGATTTAATCGGTGGGAAACAACCTCCACTGACACAAATTCGCGATGGACAGAAGTATTTGAACACTTCCGGAGTCATGGCATTCCTTGTGAGCAGCTAGAAATTCTTAATGGGTTTATTTTAGCCCTTCCTAGTAAGCATTAGTTTGCTGCGGTTGGCTCTTACAAAGGAACTCCCCCAGCTGTCACCAAAGCACAAATGGGTGCTATGCGCGATCGAGAGGTCCTCTAGGAAGACTACGAAAACCAGACAGAAGATAGAGAATTTTATTCTCTATCTTCTGAAACAAACGTGACTCGAATCGGTCCACGCGTCCGTGAGTTATAAACTTGTCGCTGCGTTGCCATAAATGTGTGAAATACGAACGCTTCAGTAGTGCCTCGGCGAACAGTACGTAACTCTCGAACGCGTTTTACAGACTTTACGACGCTGTCGTTATAAGTCGTTGAGTGCAGAAGTTCCTGCGGGCTCAAGAGGCACCTTTCGTATTGATTTAGTGAATCCGGATTTTTCCATAATTTCAAAATACTGCAAACGGGGCCCATGGAAGTTTAAAAAATCCAAAGAAAACTCCAGTTTTGGATTTGGAATAAACATTTTAACTTTTATCCAGCGCGAAGCTGCGCCATGCGCAAGAAAGTTTGACGTTTTCCTATGTTTTGGACACTGCTGCACACGATGTTATTAGCTACTTTCTTTCGCTGCAATGAATCGATGCACCGCCAAGGCTACTTTCGTAAACTCCGTTTGCTCGGTTTATTTTCGTGCTAATGCGCGAGAAAAACTGGTTGTTTCGAGTCACTCGAAGTCGAGCCCCCCACCCCCGCCTCTACGCAAATTCCTGGTTCCGCCTCCGGGTAATACCACCGAGACTGGCAAAACGGACGAGTCAGGCGCGTTGCAGTGAGTCCGACGCGACGGACGTGCCACACGCGTCACTTGTGTATTTTACTAAATACCCTAAATTCTGCCAAATTTCAACGCGCCGAAGTCCAGTTTCAAGCTTTCAATTCTTTAAGTCTCTTGCACGTCATTACATAATTCTTCCGCTTTCTCTAATCACGATAATGATTGTGAAACTTTTAATTAAATTCGAAACTGTGTATCCAAGCGAAGATTTAAAGTGTTGGTTAGGTTATCTGCTAATTTAATGCAAGTGTAAATTGTTAATATTTTGGTACAAAAAATATACAGTAAAAACAAGGTGGACAAGGCCTATAGGAATAACATGACTTGAAATTGTATACATTTAAAAATGGGCAGAAATCCTATCAATTTCCATGAGGTCTTCAATAATGTCATCGTTGGAGCATCCGATTTTCTTGGACAACTCATTCTTCTCCGTGAAACTCAGTCCCATGAACTGCCACACCAGCTCCCCATCAATGATACCTTTGGCGGGATTCCCCAGGGTCCGATCTGTACTGTGCAATGTTCTGTGAGAAATTCAATCAAAAAATTCGTCACATCAAACAAACCCGAACAAAACCAACAAAATCAATTAACATAGTAAAATAATAGTAAAAAACAAAAAATACAACACTAAAATAATAAATACAATACAGTAAACACATATGCAACTCATCACCCACCGGTAGGCTTTAGGATTCAGTGATGCTCTATGAGCCAATGTGTTGCTCAGAACACTCTGGAGCATGAGCAATCGGCGGTAGACTCTTTCCGGAATCGGCAGTAGAAAACCCAGAGCCCCGTCCAGCGTGCAGAAAAACGTCACCACTCGCTTCTCAATTGCCACCGAGTTCCTCTTCGTCGTGGACGGGTCAACGAGTTTACACCGGACCCGGGCAAACGACAATACTTGCTGCCCAATGTGAAAATCCGCCTTCCGTACCAATCTCTGGCCTAAATATTTAGCAGAAATTAATGACTTTATCAGCATTTATACAACATTTAATAAGAATCTCAAATTTCTTAAACTGAGCTCACAGTTGAGCTAAAAATAAAAACCTACCGCCAAAACTCTCCTTGGACTGCGGCTGGAACATGTAAACAATGATATTTTTGTCCCTGTCCGTCGCGACGAGGCCTAACTGGGTATTGTCGATGAGGAACGAGATTCCGTAAACCTCCAGCGGGCGGAAATCCTAACGTTGAAATCACACACATTAAAACATTGCGAGCATTTCGTCATACGATATTTTTGGGTAAACAGACAAGTGATCCTGTGGAAACTGATACAGGACTAATGACACAGGGAAAACTGATACATAGACAAGTGATCCACTGGAAAACTGGCTCACTAACATTTGAGACAGCGGACAAATGATACTTTGCCATTTGAAACAAAATTAACTAATACGTTGCAAATAGATCCAACGTACATGTCATACAATGAGCAACTGATACAGTTCCAACTGACATATTACCATTTAATACAGCTGCATACTGATACAGTGCCAAATAATAAACTTAGTGTCCGATCTCGGCTGAATCCTCCACGACTCTATTTCGATACTAAAACTGCGAGATGCATAAAATTGGGTTGCACGTTCAGGATGGTTACGCTTACTTTGAATTATGAATTGAGGCATATATACATCAATGAAAAAATTCACAGCAGTGACTAGTATTAAAATGCCACGTCCGAGAGTTCGAATTTGTTGGGAAACAATTGTTTCAACAATGGAACGAGCAACATTTGGAGAGCCTCAGCGGGGGAAGAGGAAATTATACTTGGAGGGCAACATCTGTGTGGAAAAAAGTAAGTGGTTGGATGAGGCTCAAATTTGGAAATGCATGGTATGTTAGAAGTTCAACATTTATCGATGGATTTTGGCTACGAAGAGCATAATTATTATAATTAGAAAATTACGGCGGATAAGACTTCTCATATTCTCCTACTTTTCTTGGAGTACTACTACCTCTTCCACTTCTATTTCAACCTCTCCACGATAAATTATAGTTACGAAATAAGCTCAGTTGCCATTTTAGCTATGAATAAATCAAAAATAAACTTGGGACGCATTTTGGAAATATTAAAGTAAACAACCTGAAGGGTTTTAACAAATTATGTCTGCTATCAGATGCTCAGATCAACAGTGGGATTTTCGTAATTATCGTAAAAACGTCAGTCATTTTTCATGACTGTAAAAATGTAAAATTTTTGAAAAACAAAGGGGGTCTTCTGTGCGCATAAAAATCCTAACGGGAAATCCCATGTTAATTTCCCAGTTTCGATTTTCGTGAAACTTCATGGGATTATTTTCGAAACTAGGCGTTAGTTGGGCGAACGGCTTTACGAAGTCCCAGGTCAACCCGTTTTATACCTACGTTATCCTCCCATTAAGAAAAGAAAAAGACTTGCAGCTAGCCAAGATGCTGAACGGGAAACGCCGCACTTGAATCCAAGAATGGATTAGTTTACACAAATATCTACCTGATTAGTTGAATCCCCACCGCGTGTACTATAGAAACATTCAGATTTAAATAGTAATGATAATATATTATTAAATAGTTTAAGTAGCTGCTTCAATTAGCAGGACTAGAAGTAAGACTAAGATTATTGTTTAGAATTTGTTGGAGATAATTATAGAATGGAATGATTTTGATGAAATATATTTTTCTTGTTGAAATAAACTCTGATTTTTTTTATGGTGCACCATTCCCAGCGTTCGTCGGTAAATCATAATGCAATGCCCAGCATGATGCAGCCTCATTCCACACTATGAATCTGCAGTGTTTCCATTGTCCACTGGATCAGTTTTGCGTCTGTCAATTGTCCACTGTATCAGTTTTGCGTGTATCAAATGTCCACTGTATCAGTTTTGCGTGTATCAAATGTCCACTGTATCAATTTTGCGTGTATCAAATGTCCACTGTGCCAGTGTTTAGATGTATGAATTGCCTATCGCAGTTGTCTACTGTATCAAAAGGCAGTGAGCCAGTTGTCCAGTGGATCAATTTTCCATGTATCAATTGTCCCGGTTTCACTAGTCCTGTATCAGTTTCCATTGAATCACTTGTCCTAGAACCGATATTTTGGTCCGAATCCTCATCATAACAATAATGCAATTACACGGGAGACCACAGCGAGCGTCCGGTACTTTTCCTGAAACCTGAGCAGGGAAATGGATTTGTACACGTCCGCAATCAGGATGAGGTTCTTCACGGTTTGCATTTGGTGAACGTAGATTTGGGTGTCTATGAAGGCAATGCCGACCAAGTCGTTGTCCTTCAGCTGCCACAGGTACAACTGTCAAGTAGTAGAATGGACATAAGATTAATTTGAACATGGGAACACACAAGACGAACTTTAAAAATGTACCCATTTTTAGCAGCCATGATATTTGGAAGCCAAATCATACTTCCCGCCAAGCGGTGACCAACTCCAGTGCGTGCAAAAGAGACTTGAGAAGTAAAAAAAAGACTTACTTTCTGGCCCACGGCCGCACACAGGAAGCCCACGACACTTTCCACAGCCGTGACGGGGCCCTTGTGCTCCTTTGTGTACAGGATTTTGAACTTGTTCTTGGTGAGGGGTTGTCCGGGTTCTGGGACGACGTCGATAATATCCAAGACCATTATTCGCCCCCGGCTCGTCGTGTCTTCGCCGTAGGAGTAATTGGTTCCAACAGACACATATCCGCGTAGCCCACTGCGGGAACCCTCATACGCCAAGTTGACCACTTTGAGGCAGAGGATGCTTTCGAAGGGCTCCATCTCCTGCTTCGTGTTGGGCACAATCTAAAATGATCATAAAATAATAACTATTAATAAACTATAAATCATACTAATACACAACATTAAAAATGAAAACTAAAATTCCATTCAAATAAATTATTATTGAGATTTCGCGCTGAAATTTCCCTGAAAGAGAGCCTGATAAAGTTTCCCTCACCTCCCAAGTCGACGGCGAGTAGATGTTGAGACTAAACTTCATCCGCTGTGGCAAAGGGAATCGCTCGTCCTTCTGCTCGTCGATAAACTCCTGAAATTATGTTTCAAGAACATTGGATGACATCAAACTTTAAGAGTCATTCACACCACAATTAGATAATCGAACAGGCATGGAGGGAGCAAGCGACAGTAATACCTTCTCATCTCCAGCGACCCTGCAGATTTTGGCGGACGGTTCTGTTTCACTCAAGGCGACGCAGTAGGTCTTGGACTCCAAATGGTAAGCTATGAAATGCGGGGTGCATCGCACGGGGATCTTCCGCACGGGCCATGGGGAATCGTAGGAGAGGTGCTTGGAGAGGACGCAAATGCGAAAATCCGAATCCGCATTGGCATAAATGTAACCACCGTGCGGACAGTTGGGATTATTGAAGGCGCCAAAGGCCAGGATCTTCGAGTCGATCCCCATCGGGTGGAGCCGGAGTTGACCGAGTGTGGTGAGAAAGGCCCAGTGGGGGTAGGGGCCACATATGAAAACCTGGTTTGAATTCAAGTATAAAATTCAATTATTAAGTAAAAATTATTATCCAAATATCAAGTAAAAATCCAATTATTGTAATTAATGGGTTGTGATTTTTTGTAGTGTTATGGTGACGGCCTGGCCATAGTGTGTTATAAAAATAATAAAAATAAAACAAATTAATTAATATTTAAATAAAAATAAATTAAAAAAATTAAAATTAAAAAATAAATAAATAATTAGTAATTGAATGAATGATAACTGATGACAAAAACGAACATAAAAATAATAAAAATATAACAATTTTTAGTAAATAAAATAATTACAAATAAATTGAAATTGATAAAAGAAATAAAAGGCAAAAAATAATTACAAATGAATGCATAAAAAATTAATGAAAGAATTAAATCACAAAAAAATAATTACGAATCAATTTATATTCAAAATAATTACAAATCGAATAATAATTTAAAAATAATTACAAGTGAAATAATAAAAAATAATTACAAAATAAAAAACTTTGTAAGACTCCAGCTTCTAAGGAGAGATGATAAGGAAACGGAACCACTGAGACTCCACAAAAAACTTACCCCACTGTAGCCGCCGAGGTATGAAAAATGCCGGAAATGATTTCGGAGTTGAAGTGAGAATGGTACAATAGACGAATCCTTCGGTTTAGCTCTGCCGAGTAACAACACAACTAATTGACTGCTAACACATAAATTATAGAAGCGCCAGTTTAAGTTCTTACGATTTCCGCTCCCGTAAAATAATATTATTCCTAATTTTGGCGAAGCGTATCTTGAGAACATTCTCATATGTATCTTCATAGAATGGATAAACTTCATAAATCACTACATCTTCGCCTACACGGCAGAACATGATCGGCCGTCGTCCCTGGTGACCCAAACCTACCAGGAGAACCTCATGCACAGAAGGCACAGCCTCCTCATTTTCCCTACAAACAAATTAATCCAGTTAATCCCACTTTTTTCAGAAAGAACTATTAAATATAAGTGTCCTATGTTTAGCCCGCAATTTCCAGTTGCAGTGAACTACCAACTTACACCACTGGCTTCTGAGTCGTGTGTCCCAACACTTTGGGACAAATTGCAAAGTCCACAATATTCATGCGGAGCTTGAGATCAGGCAAACTATAGATTTCCATGGATCCCGATTCCCGAACGATGACGAGCCAGTGAGAGGCTTTGAGATTTTGGTACTTCAGCCGATTTTGCCGCCACCAACGCGTCGTATTTGCAGCCTGTTGCTTCTTAAAATTCACATCCGCCGCGTCCGGATTCCCGTAGAGAAGATCGTCTTCATCCCGGACTTCCCTAAAAAGGGATCATGCCCGACATTTAGTCAAATATGCACTCTATTAATTCTCCATAAACAAGTCGGTGTTACACAACAAACTTTTTCAGCTTCGACAACTTCACAATCTGTTCCTCAGGTGACTCATCCGAAGGGAGTTCCGTGGTGAAAAGACCGCTTGTATCGCAATATGAGCAGACTGCTGTCACGTTTCCCTTCTGCGCAAGCACACAAAAAAGCTCAATTAATTCAGACGCCGATCCAATGATTTGAAAACCTAATACTTTCAGAACGCAGCAAAAATTCCGAGTGCGTGGGACCAATCAGGCTCTTTTAAAACTTTTACGGGCGCACTCAAGTTTTCTGCTACAATAAATTTACTGCACCTTCTGCAACTGAGTAACAGTCATCTCAAGCTGATCCCCTACGAGTGCAACCAAAATCACCCGCCCATCGTCCGTCAGAAGTGCTAAGTAGGGGTCAGCCACGGAACCGAAGACAATATCAGAGTTGACTTCTGACAAATCAATCTGCTGCACCATATTAAGTCCGGACATGAGTCTGATTTGATTTTTAACCACCTGAAGAAAAATATCGTTAAAATTGTAGCAGTTCCGTAAAGATTGTAAAATATTCAGCACTTAAAATTTCGATTCCGCAATGCAAAAAGACGTATGTTTACCTGAACAATGAACTTATTCCGCCCGACATTACAAGCAAATACGGTGGGGACGTCTGTTTTGAACCCGCTTTCCAAAACTTGATTGATCTCCTCGTCCGTCTGAACAACCTGATTGGAAAACATAAATTTAAAATGAAATAAATACATAATTGAATAAGAATACATGTAAATAGTAAATAAATATTTTATAGATAAAAAATGCATATAAAGAAATAAATAAATTAACATTTCATAAACAAAAATAAATTTAAAATTACGGCAAGTTTTAACAATTCACGGAAAAGATCCACCATAGAATCACAGAAGCATTAAGGATGCTCCAATACTTCCACAATGGCAATTCACAATAATTTCACAAGATTTACTTACCAGAGTTTTCACTTCCTGCCCAACAACGACGAGCCCGTGCTGGGACGTCGTTTCATTGTCATAAAGAGTCCAAAAGTTTCGAAGGGACGGGATCCCAATGGTGGTAACGACATGAGGGCGGATGGACCTCTGCAGTACACACAGAGCTCCGTTCTTCCCCACTCCTGAAGTTGTTACAATTTCCAAATCCGGATCCTCCATATTCTGGAAGTCTTCGGATAAGTAGGCCGGCTCACCCATTATCATACTCCCACAAGGGCCCACGTTGAGTAAACTGTCGCATACCTATTTCCGTAAAATCCATAATTACAGATCAAAATCCCCACCAAAGTTGCAAAATACAGTCCACAGATGAGGAATCTTACGTCAAAAGAAAATGTCCGTATGATAAAGTGGGACCTCCGTTCACTCCCATAGACCTCAACTTCCTCCTGATCCAAGGCCATGCGGGACCGTTTCACCTTGATCACGTCATCGTCGTCATCATCGAAAGCCGTCAAGTCAATATCCTCCACTTTCCGATCACCGTTGGCCACGAGCTCCGCATCCTGAATCACCTCACGGACCACACCCTTGTCATTCAGCCGGAGCAGCAAGGAATTGCCGAGACGGGAACCCAGGAAGATGTAGTCCTTGTCGCAAATGATAAGCTGGAGAGTAATTACAAATACAGAGGGAAAACCAGATTAGTAGATCCAGTCTAATTGGCACACACTCAGATTTCACTCCTCCAAAACTTACACAAGTGGTCAAGACGGACGAGGCAGCCTTGTCAAAGTGAAATCCCCGAACACTCCTCATCGTGTCGCACAGGAGTGTGAGAATGTACAGATCGCCGTTCTTGAGAGAAATTATCATCTGATTGGCGGACAAAAAATCGGCATGACAACAGTCCAACGTCATCGCCACCTCTTCCTGCGTCTCTGTGTGGAAAACCCAAGGAAAAGTCGAGAATTTTAGTTGACACAGTAACACTCGGTGGCGCTCCAATTTTAAACCTTGTCATTTCAGTAGCTAAAAAATATACGAGTCGTCCACGTACTCATTGGGAAATTAGTAGATTTCGGAGCAATGGAATTCAGTGCGACACAGTACGGTGGAACACTCTGGTTCAAGTAAAGCAGTGAATTCTGAGCCATGACCAGGACACCCCCGATGGGTTTGGGAACGGCATACACGGCACAGCAGTCGTACGGCAGCTGACTCATTGTCCAAATGCAAGGGTGAACTTTTTGGGAAATATTTAAAGAGACGGCGGCCAGTGCGCACGTATCCTGCCGGACTGCCAAACGTCTGAAACAAAAAAAAGTTACAAAGTAACAAATTATTCTAATGAGTCTTGAAAATTAAAGAACAACTGGGACAGAGTTTTTGATAATTACACGCACCACATTCCATCCACCCACCAAATTTTCTAGCCAGTACGAGAATACATAACCTCAACATATACTCACCCAACGTAAGTCTTGATAGGCTCATAGATGAAAACTACAGTTGGCTCGTAGTAACCGTGAAGGAATTTGAAGTCCACCACATTATCTAACCGCTCATCCAACTCCCTCAAATCTATTGTGTACGAGCGCAGAGCGGGAATGCGACTCAGACTTGCAATGTTAGGCTGAAAAAATATCAAAAGATACAATATTTCAAATTTTCACATCTCAGGTACAGTTCTGAATATAACTGATGCTATCAACGTACCTTCACATCCGGCTTCTCAGCGAAATTCTCATCGAACACGGTATCCCGCCGGAGGAACGGAATGACTACTAACTGACGACTGTAAATGAGCAGAGCAGCACAACGATCTTCAGGATCCACGCGGAGAATACTATTTGGCCGTGCCAGGGAGCCGCCCTGCTCGTCACAGAGTTAAAATAAAAAGTCAAATTACCGTTACGATAGCAATAATTGATCATTTTTGAAAGATTATGCTTAGCAATTACGCACTCTCAAGTCATCCGTTTCGAAATAGTGGAGTGAAATAGTTCGAAGATCATGGATTTCCGGATCGTACTCCACAATGGACAACTTGGCATCCCGGAAAGTGAGGAGGAGTGCGTCCCGGGCAAGGCTGAGAGGCATACTTTCCATGGCGACGATATTTCCGTAAAATCGGTACTCTCCCATGCATTCCAATTTCATTTTGGGAGCTTTGGATTCATCTAATAAATTGAAAAAATTATGAATTCAAATAAAAATCTAATGAAATGTGATGTGATTAGTTGGAATATCAAGTTTATGAGGTCAAGGGCGTACCAATGTTAGTTTCAAAGGGATCCGGGACAAAACGAAACACTTTGAGATAGTCTGCTCCAGCCAACACCAAATTTTTCTCCCGCCGGTCAAAGAAGTAGCAGTAGCACGAGAGTTCCACCCCCGTGGGGGCATGCACTTCTTTGAAAATGGAAAACATGACTATCTGTCATACAAGATTATTGAGTTCTCGCTTTTATTTCAGTTGTATAGCCTCTTCGAACAGTTAGATGTGAAGAAGAGGGATAAGAGCCTATTTAACGATTTTTCACTTCCAACATAATAGTTATATGAACATCTAGCAGCAAGCAAGAGCAAGAAGCAAGCCCGGAAAGACGAAAATTTGAAATATTCGCGCGCCTCTCGGGCTGTGCTCAATGATGCTATAGGGTGGTTGCCGTCAAAACTCGATGATGCATCTTTAGCAGTTCATCCCTCTCACTATAAGATTCTGGAGTTCTTGAAGAGCGGCAAGGGGCTGTCCATGAATGACATCATCAAAATTTTAAAAATTAGGACCCCCCACCCCTAATGATGACGATTTTAACATGGCGTTGAATGGAAAACTTTGGCCCACCCACTGACCCCTCTGGTGACGTCGTTTATGGACAGCCCCCAAGCAGGCGCGGGTCAATTACTTGGGCCTCAATTAAAAATTACCAATAATTGGTAATTATAAAGTAATTATTACTTTGATGGAGAAATCCGGTCTCAATTAAAAATTAAAAATTACAATTACTTAGAAAACGAGCTTCAAATAACAATAATTACCAATTACTCGCCTTTTCGAGCATTAGAAATTAACAATTAGTTGTAATTGTTAATTGGACTGGGACTATCAATTAGCTGAGATTTCTTGGTACTTTTTTCTAAGGTTTGAACAAAAATCTTCGATCATAAGTTTAGTTGCGAAAACAAGTTGTACAATTTATATTAAAAAAAACTCTCGGGCTGCCAACTAAACCTGATAGACAGAATTTTTGGCACTGCAATTTTGGTTATGCATGTGAAAACCATTAGGATTTTGTATCTCCGTCGTTACACTTTTTTCAGGACGAAAAACTTAAGTGGATTGTAGAGCTTCAAATGCTAAACATGCCAATTTTTGAAAAAAGTAGGCTTTCCATGTGCAGAGGTCGTTATGAGTTGTCCTAACATTGATGGTTCAAATCTAAATTAATGACAAAGTGTAAAAAAACACGTTTCCACTCTTTCCTGTCAAATAAAGCAAATTGGTGATTGAAAATGTTGATTGAATTAGAAATTAGTTTAATTTTTTGCCAATTGACGATTACAAAATACAATTAGCGTAGCTCAAATCTCTCAATTAACAATTACCAATTACAATCGTTAGCTCAGGCTACAATTAAAATCAACAATTAGCTAATTGGTAATTGTAATTGCTAATTGTTAATTGACAATTATCAATTGCCCCGTCCCTGCCCCCAAGGAGGTCCCTTTGTCCAAGATGATGAAAGTAAATGCATGCTTTTATAATCTTGCTTTAGACATACTACTGGTCATTTCTTAAGCTCCTCGACATCTCTTGTTAATGTGGGGCACAAATGTAAATGTTTATAATGTGCGGATGAAGTGACTGAGATTAGGTCCCAAAACGAGGACCTGGACCTAACCTAGGTTCCTATCATGTAAATTCAGGTCTTACACGCGAAGACCTGGTCAGTTCCTGGGCCCAATTTTTATTCCATGGGACTGGAGCGGACCGGACCTGGACCTGACCTGAAAGACCTGAATCGTTTATATAATGAACAAGATATAACTGAGAATTATTCAACTCCAGATATCCGCTCTATTCAGTCAAAACTGCCTTAATAGTACTTTATGAAACGGAATGCGCACAAAGTTGAAGTAGCTCGTATAGCTTAAATTCATAATTATAAGCGTAAACACTATTACGTCATTCATATTACTTAAGCATTCGTAGAGTTACGACAGTGACGCTCAGCATCGAATTTAAGTAGTGTTGTCGCCTAAGCTGATGAAATGAAGCCGGGAGTGCGCCGGACTGGTGCTGAAGAATGAATTCGTTCGTCTAGCCCCTCAGGGCAAGAGCCCACATGAATGTATTGATTGGGGTTACGTTTTTGTTACGATGAAGTGTGGAAATGGACTCTGATCCCACGCTTGGTAATGACGCTAAGTTGTATGACGTATGAATAATTTTGTCCAATGACCAACGAGCGTTGGTCTAGTCTTAACGTTCGCGAGCCTACCTCCGCGAG
>WJFA01003450.1:0-12890 GCA_009870155.1 Pseudobourletiella spinata | reverse complement strand
CACACACGGTGTATGTGTGTACGCTTGTGTGCGGGGTTGCAGAGGAGATTTTCTCAGTTTGTTTTTGAATAAGCGGAAACTAGGACTAGAAGGAAATGGATGGATAAATAGGGTGGATGGATACTTGGGTAGAACTATGTATTGGGTCCAGGCGGGCACGTATGTGAGAGCGTGTACATGGAGTGAATTTAGGGATTACATCTGTATCCGTGCGTTGGTGGCGGTTGTCGGTGCTTTCTATGTGTGTGTCTGTGTGTGTGTGTATCAGGGTGTATCTATTTGGCCCATGCCATGGTATTATTGAAACGGAAGATTATGCATGTACTGGAATAGACAACTATTATTGCCCCACTCGCTAAATGTGCCTGCATCTGTCTGGGGGTGGTATTGTACATATGCACTGCAGACGTTTCTTGTTCCTGTTTGCTCCGCTCCCTTTTCCTTTCATGCATCAGTTGGTCTGTTGGTCGGTCGGTCGGTGGCAGGCGTCGTCGTAGCAGTAGCATGAGTTGTACGGTGATGATGGTGGTACCATAGTGGTGCCGTGCGGTTCTTAGATGCACACAGGAAACAGGAAGCTGGGCCTGGCCTGTGTATACATGAATATGTGAGGAGGACAGGAGACATGTACATGTTTATATGACCACTTCTACCAAATGTAGCCTATCATGTACTACAGAAGGAAGGGATACGAATGTTTGGAGCGACGACTGCTGCGACTGGCGGCTGGTGGAGTAGTGTGGCGGTAGTCGTATGAGTAGGGTGGTAAAGGCGACGAGTAGGAGCTATAGACGAAGACGCGGACACTATATGATGACAGCTACGAAGTCCTGTTGGGTAGATTGGACGCAATTAGAGCTAATTGGTCATAATTGAAGTCAATTCTCATAGATTGTAATTAAGTGTACCAATACTACGGGCTGGAACTGACAGAGGAGACGACGGGTTAATATTCCCGGGGTTATGAGCCCAATTGTCCCGTCTCTCCGCTCCCCCTTCCGAGCGGTACAGTGCTATATGCACGTGGACCCACGCGGAATCGTGACACAATCCAATGATCTTCATCATCATCATCTCCTCCGCCTCTCCGTCATATTTCACTATTTAGGATGAAAGGGAGCCCTTAAGTGGAGAAGAGACGATGGCGACGAGGACTGGGGCTGATGGGGGGACATGGCCTGTCTAAAGGCTGGAACTCCGGCGGCATCATGCATCCTGCCTCTCACTTTACAGTTGTTCAGGACGGAGAGGCGTGTACCATCACCCGGGGGTGGAGGTCGAGCACATTTGAAGAAGCTTTTAACGTTATGATTAAATTTATACTGTACTATACTAGTACTAGTAGTTGTTGGGAAGTTTCGTGGGGTGCATGATCCATGGCTATCATGATGATGACGTAGAAATGTGGATGCCCCATCATTTCTCTTCCCCCTTCTGTCTCTCGCATCGGGTGGTTATTCCAGTTGCTGGGGGATTGTTGAGAGGATGTATCACTGTGCACTAATCGGTAGCAATAGTGATGTTTATTTAAGGGCAGACTGTGGCCCACTCCACCGTATCATGTACAGTGCACTGCTATCAGGACGGTGGAAGAAGGTTAAAGTTAACGACTAACTGAGTGGCTGGCTGAGAGTGAGAGTTAGACTGATACTTGATCATGGAATCACACCTGCGTACGTGTGTGTGTGTGTGTGTGTGTGTGTGTGCTGTTTGTCTGTCTGTCCTGGAGAAAATATTAGAAAAATGTATGGGATTCTCCTGAAAGTGGAGGAAGACGGAAGGGGAAGGGGAAGCATAGGATGGGCGGGATGATTGATTGTCGCCAGTGAATAGAGATGTTGAGAGGGCAAGTAATGATGGGGTCTGACGGCCCGTGAGATTTGGTACGTGTGCGTGTGTTTGTGTGTGTCGGTACCTTTGAATTTTTTCGTTTGAGTCTGAAGTTTTGCACGTTGGTGTGCAGTTGTGCATGTGTGTTCGTGTCTGAAATTTTTCGCGTTGGTGTGTATGTGTGTGTGTTTGCATGCGGGTGTGTCCTTGTGCCTCCGTGAATTAGGTTGGATTTAGGGAAGGTTCGGCTGACTGCCTGAGTCATCTGGTAGGAGAGTGAGCGGGACATATCCGCGTTGGAATCCCCATTATATTCCGTGGCGGCTGGCTTTTAGCGGGAACATAGTGAGCAATTAGAGGTGCATGTGAAAATATCCGTGTAAAATTCCGTTGGAAAATAAAATAGAGAGAGAGAGAGTGTGTGTGTGTGTGTGTGTGTGTGCAGAGTCCATGGAGCGAGTTTGCTAGTTGGTGGTAGTAACGTCGCCTGTGAACGGAGGAGCCAGAAGGGACGTCCTAGCAGCATGGAGTGGAGGAGAGGAAGCATATTATACATTAGTAGACGAAGTCATAGAGACAGAGCCCGAGCAGCCAGCAGCAGCGTTCTTGGGGGAGTGGGAGGAAGAATATTAGAGTACGTTGATGGTAATGTGGAGGTGCTGGGCTGTGCTGTGCTGGCGTATAGCAGCAGTAGCTGTAGTGGGATGAAGGAGGATCTCCATTATTTACCGCGCGTCGGCAGTCACCGTCAGAGTGCACATGTCGTGAAGTATTTACCGGTACATTTTATACAAAGCCCGGGAGGAGACTTGATGAAGTCCTAGTCGTGTTATCCCTCTCCCTTTCTCTCTCTCTCATCCCTGAAAAGTAATCGTTGTTGGCAGCCTTTGTTCCCGGTCGGATATAAGAGAGGAGGGAACAACAAGGCGCGGAGGAATGGAGGGAGGAGGAGGAGAAAGCTTGAAAGGGTGAGGAGCATTCCAGCTGTGATAGAGCATGACACGGTGATGTAGAGGGGAGCGGCCGCAGAAAACAGCAGCGGCACGGCAGTTCTCTTTTATGGTGAAGAACCGACAACCGAAGTGCAAATTTCCTGCGTATGTCTATCTACACATATATATATACGGCTGTCCGCTTCGTTGTTCCGTAGGTATTATTGGGATTCCGATCCTATGGTATTATTGGTCGGCGGTGGTAGTGGTGCTGGATGAGATGAGGTGGAGACGCTCTTGATTTGCCCCTTGGAATCCACTGTGAAGTTTCCAAGCCGCGTTGGATCTGGCTAGCCTGCATTTCAAGTTGGACATCGTCCTGTGTGTGTGTGTGTGTGTGTTTTCCATTCTGCTGCCGTCTATCTTTTTTAGGATGAGCTGTCGGGCTGGTGGCGGCGGTGGTTTTACAAAAGGACAATGACGATGGTGATGATGAGGAGGAAGTTGAGCAGCTATGTCTAGAGGCAGGAGGCGTCATCTCGTCTAGTGAGTCGGGCTCATGGGTAAATACATGGGAAATTGAGTCCACGATTCTACTGTACTGCGTATTGTGATGATCGGGACGGAAGCTGTGGGCACATCCGTGGATCCATGCGGAATGGAATAGAATCGTCCACCGGGTTGGCTCGTCACGTTGATCATGTGTGTGTGTGTGTGTGTGTTGTGTGTGTGTGTGTGTGTGTGTGTGTGTGTGTGTGTGTGTGTGAGTCAGGACGTGCGTCTGGGATGAGGTGGCGTTCCGTGTGCGAATGAGATGGAAGGTTTCATGGACAATTCCTGTGCTGTTGACAGGATCACGGAGGAGTGAAAGGGGAAGGGGGTGAGGCCTTTTATTTGTTCGCCTGGCCGGCGACTGGGTTTGGATATAGTAGAGGAAATGTGGGAATTCGTGTGGAGTGACTCTAGTGGTGCTATAAAGCTGCAATCTGCAATAAGGGATGGAATGTTGGGGGAGGGAATGAGATACCCGTTACGTACATGTGTGTGTCTATAATATTGGAATCCAAGCGGGATGATGAGACCTTCCCTACGCCCCCCCCCTCATCCGATTCATTTTGAGTGATACAGCAGTAGTCGTTGAGGTTGATACTTTTTGACTGTGATTTTGACTACTACTGTCTCCCCGTGAGGCTCTCTTGTCGCCCGTGCCATGCATGTATTGGTCCCCTTGCGGACGGGAACTGAGCTGTCGACTCGGCTGTTCCTCTGCCGCCGTGTGAGTGAGTAGTGAGTGAAAGATGTGTGAGATTTTCTATATAGGGGAAGAAGAAGACCGGAGATGACCTTGTTGGGTGGATGGAACGAGCTTTTTAGTTTAGTGTGACGGGCTGCGTATGGGAATGCTGTTACATTTGTTTAGACTACGGGGGAAAAGGGTTGTCTGTCTGATTGAGGGCTGTGAAAAGAAGTTGAAATATGACCCCATGTAGAGGCGCCCAGTTTTGGTGCTAACGGTAGTGCGCGTGGCGTGCTGTTGTTGTCGTTTTGTCGTTGTGGGGGAGGGAGCTTCCAGGAGGATCTTTTGACGCGATTGTTTTTAATAGTCTTCGACTTTTGGATCAGTTGTTGAGAAGGATTGGGTAGTGTTTTCTTCTTCTCTCGGATGTCGTCTAACGTGCAGTTCCTCCGCATCATATATTGAAAACGCTGGCCCGTAAACACGCACTTGTCCAAGTGTGTGATTGTATATGTGCGGGTGTGTGTGTGTGTGTGTGTGTGTGTGTGTGTGTGTGTGTGTAACCATGACGGCGCAGTTTTACACGTATGCGTACACCGCCCGACCCAACAGCAAACTCACCAGCTCGCTCGCACTCCCCTACGTGTGTGCGCACGTAGCCATGAGTAAGGAGACCACACGTGTTTGTAAAGACGTACTCCCTAAGACACACATACTCATATGCATAAACATGGGCCCGCGCGGGTGTACAAAGATGGTTTCGCCCTTATATACGTTTGTACATGGCTACAGTTGAAGCGGAGGCAGAGAGGCAGGCGCAGTGTTGCACAGCCATGCACACATACGTACGCACGGTACGGAACCGTTAGGCTGACTTTTGGATTCTGATAAGAGGAGGAGTTGCTACTCCGGCGAGGAGTGTTGGATATCGCTGGGCGATTTTTCTCCGGCCGTATCTCTGCCCGTTCCAGTTGGGTCATAAGTCATTGTCAGGAGTCAGGACAGGATGCCGTTTAAGTGGGAGCGAGAGAAGAGCGATGAGATAGGAATATAGGGGGCAATGTTTTAGTTTTGAATATGGCCATACCATGTTGTATAACTGGTTATTATTACGGGGGAGGGCATGTGAGATCTACCCGTCGTAGGAGCAGGCAGAATTAGGGGTATATAGTAGTACATTACATGCGGAGAGACCAATCTCATTGGTTACACGCCCGCGATTACGTTCCTGCTGCTGCTCCCAACTGTGAGCGGAGATGTTGAGAGTTTGAAAAGGATGTTGTCGGAGCTTCCCCATGTATATTCTATTGCTAGATATATAACCTTTTGGGGAGGGCCTGGATGGAATGATAATAATAATACTAGTAGTAGCAGTAGTAGTAATAATAACGTTGGGTAATCGGGAAGTGTGATACCTTATAGAAGTGATATGTGGACATGGAAGGGCATGGATTGGAAAATTAGAGTTTAGGTCGCAGTTGTATGAGTGTTAGAAGTTGGAGTAAGTAGCTGCAGTAATAGAAGTAATTGTAATTGCAACGTGGTCCTGAGTTTCATATGGAACTTTTGGCGGCGGCGGCGGGAGGTCGGAGGTTCCTTACGTTGGCGGGTGCATGAGCCGTCTATAGGCAGCCATGTGTGGATGAGGAGGGAGGAGGTGATTGAAAAATGTTGAAAAGGAGAAGAGTTCATGCCAGTTTTCTTTGGGAGCTGTATAATTTCGTGTGATGATACATGAGTTGGATGGGGAGAGATACATGGTGGCAGTACTGGCGGTAGTATGGGAAGTGCACTGGCGAAAAAGTAAATGGAATCACTCATCCAGACACACACACATGCACATACGCAGAACACACATGTACACATTCGGCTAGAGATGAAGGCTCGCAGTCGGAGGAGGTAGGAGACGGATGATCATCATTCCATATGGGTAGAAGGATGCATACATTGAGGAAGTATTCATGCGTATGCATATATCTATATAATAAGCACTGTGGCTGACTCTCCTTGGTTTTGTATAAAACTACGTAGTGTGGGTCCGAATGAACCGGGTGAGCCTCCCGTTCCCAGACCTACTATTATTATGTACATGTACGTGTGGAGTATGTAGTGTGGAGTGGGTAGGAGATGGCTACACACACACATTGAAATATCCTTTTGATTCTTCCATTGATGACGATCCTGATACTGAATTTCTGTTAGGCGGGTTTTATTTCCCATCTGATTCTTGGCACTTTCTGGTTTTGGCATATAATAGTATAATCTTTGGGCGAGTCTAGGAGGCATGGCTCCTCTCACAGTCCCCAAGAAAGACCGGCGAAGTATAGTTTCGTGTGGACGTATGTGTGTGAGAGTGTGTATGTGAGGAGTCGATGGGAGCCTCTTGGTTTGTATACGTTACGTATGTGTGTGCGACTCACAGTCTCAAGTGGAGCAGAGTAGCATGTCCCCGTCCACAGCACTGTGTACTGTGTGTGTGTGTGTCAACACGTGTGGGGATGGATGTACATGTTTGCTTGAGCATTATAGTGAGTGTGAGTGCATGGGAGATTTCAGAGGTATCCCTCGCTCCACTCTTGGAACCTGTGTGTGTGTGTGTGTGCGTGGAGTATGTAAGTATGTATATGAATGGTGGGAATAAATGTTGACTGGATGATGGTTGTGAAGAAGAAGGAGAAGAAGCCGGGCTGAAATCGCGCCAACAGTTGTTAGTGTTTGCAAGTGTTTCCCATGAACTTAGGTTTTTGTGCGACACGTTCTCCGGGGATTCCACTTGATCCAATATAAATTATTTTTTCTTTGAGTTATGGGATTGCGTCGGTGTTTTCCTCTCGGGTGATTTCTTCAAAGGAGCGTATAGATTCGGAAGGGGGCTCCATGGGTTCTACTGCTCCCTGCAACTTCTCCTCCCGTTTCTCGACAAGTATAAAGAGGTACGGGGTGGTTGTATTGCTACTACTACTACTACTACTACTACTGCTGCTGCTGCTGCTAACTTCACCACTACCCCTTCTCGCAGTATAGTTTCCTCCAATTCTCTGTCGTCTGGAGTCTGAGCGAGAAGACATGCACACAGAGATGTGATGCGGATGAAAGGAGAGTTTTGGCAGACTTGCTGTGTTTACATCCTCCTGTCTGAGGTATTACACTGACTTGTTCAGTGACGATCTGCCGCTCGTTCCCCCGGCCTCGTCCTCTTCCTCCTCCTGCACTATCTCACTAACACTTTCGGAGGAGGAGGAGGAAATGTGATTTAGTCTGTCTCCTTCCTTCACCTTCTTCTATGTTGTTGTTGTCGTCGTCGTCGTCGTCGCCTTCGTATATCCCTCATTTCCCCCCTCCCGTTGCACTCTTCTCTATGCTCGTCATCATGGATGTGACTCAAGGATTGCATGTATGAGTGTGGATGTATGTAGTTGACTTGTGAGGATGCAAAGTAAAAAAAGGTAGAGATAAGAAGTCTCCGATCCGTCGATGGACCTTCACACGTTGTTGTTGTTGTTGTTGTTGTTGTTGTCATCGTCACCGTCACCGCCTCTCTTCATCCTCAGCAATGATGAAGGGGAGGGGATGAGAAGGATGTGAAGAAAACTTTTTTAACTGACGTGAATTAATTGGATTGGGTTGATTTCATTTTTAAAAAATGAAAATTCATCAATTATACCTTGGTCTCTGGTCTGGTTTGGTCTGATGACATCTGATGCAGACGAGGGCCCTGAGGGATTCCTGAAAGACATTTTTAAAAAATGATGATGACACCCTTGGGTGATTTGAAAGTAGTATTTTTAAACAGATGGTAGTAATGGTGGCTCATGCGGATGAGGTGGGTGGAGTGTGAGTGTGACCGTGTGGGTCGTTCCGTATGGGTTGAAGTAGAATTAAGGTGTGAGATTTATGGGGAAGCTGTGGGAGCTACGTATGGTAGTTGGAATGGAACGGGTAATAATAATTGTTTAATGTTACGGGTCAAGTATATGAAAGTAAATCTGACTGGTGGCTGCGTCAGTGAGCGTGTGAGCGGGGGCGGGTGGCATGAGGGAATGTACGCGTTGTTTTATTTCCTCCGAGTGATTCGTATTCGGTGTTTAGATTTTTTTTCTGTCTTGTACTCTTCCCAAAATCCGTGTCCCACTCGTATTCTACATTATCGTCGTAGTTAATTGAGCGGAGTGCGACTGTGAAGAAGGGATTGAGGTCGATCAAGGCGTAAGGGAAGTGGAAATTTATAAGTTAAGTAGGAGACGTGAGATAGTAGTGGGATTATTAGTAGATGTAATAGTAATGCTAGTGATTTGAGATGAACAGGTAGACATAACAGCATTGAGTAAGTAATTGAGTAGGTTATATTATTATGGAGGTTGAAATCCCGAGATAAATGGGATGTTGTGGTGGGTGTCTCTCCACTTGTTTTGCCCCAATATCCCTGGCAGGAGGACTAATGCAGTTTGGCATGTGTGTGTTACTGAGGAGGGTGACTGGGTCTCGTCCTCCGCGAGTTTTCACTATGTATTCCTTCGGAACATTCATGTTGGAAATGCGTTATGGGACTGAGGTAGAAACATTATTTTTTATTATTGTTATTATTATTATCATCACCATCATCCTCATCATCATCATCATCCAAGGAATAAGGTAAGGATTGCGGCGAGGATTTTATGCAAATAACACGAAGTCCACTGCGTACTACAAAAGTCTGGGTTGGCATAAGTGTACTATGCGGTGGACTGTAGCCGTCGTTGTTGGAATGGTTATTTTTTCACCTTCCCCCTCATGCCGCCGCCGCCGCCGCCCCATCCCTATATGTATGCGATTGTTGTGTAGCACACTCCTCCTATACTAATAATTATTCGGAATGAGTCACCAGAAATTTTAGCTGGTGATTTTGCTTTGTGTGGAAATGCATTTGAGTGTGTGTTTGTGACGGTGGAGTGAGCTGTAAGTTGCCACTCTCTGTGGTGGTTGCCTCTGAGTGAGTCTGTCTGTATGTATGTGTGTAGGTATTTTGTGACTATGAATATGGCGGTCCAAGGGGAAGATTATATGTTTGATTTTCGTCTTCGTCGTCTTTTTCTTGAGGAGAATACGAATCGGACGGCGGCCGTTAGTAGAAGGTGAAGAAGAAGAAGATGAGGAAAGAAGAGTCAAGGTGTGGGTATTATTATTATTGGCAGGAAAAAGTGGGAGATTTTTTGGAGGGGGAAAAGGAGCGAATGGGGCTCAAGGACTTGAATAATAATTCTCATTTTTATGAGTGGACGGTGACAGGTGGGGGCCTTGGTCCGCAGTATTTATAATGCATGTTATTTTTTAAGTGTGCCTGTGTGTGAGCATGTGAAGGACCCTGTGGGAGACTGGGAAGATCATCTTCATCATCATCATTCTTGGCTCGTTTTTAACGATCGTTCGTTGTTCATGGATATCATTGGAAGCGTGTGTGTGTAAGCCCGAGGGTAAGATGGTGATGCTGGTGCTGGTGGTGATGAGGATGATCTGATGAGTTGAGCCTTATAGTAGTGCCATTGTGACAAAAACGATGTATTGTGATTCCATTATGATCGTGCTTTGTGGTACGTACTTTCATGTGCCTGTCTCACTGCACTCCGTGATGTGCATTTCGGGAGAATGTATGTGCGCCATGAGTGTGAATGTGTGTGTGTGTGTGTGTGTGTGGGAAACCGTCGTGCCATGAGGAGGACGCGTAGTAAGTCAAGGAGGCAGATGACATGAAATGATGGTTCTTCGCCGCTGTTGCCGCCACTGCTGCGCTGTGTTAGTTCCTCTCGCAGTGAGTGTGTGTGTCTGTGTACGTAGTATGTACTGAAGGTTGTTGGAGAGCGAATGTGGTTGAACACGACAGAGCACAGCTTGTGTGTGAAACGAGCTAGACGGGGGCATTGGCTATTAAAAGAATATTACTCTGGTGATGAGATGTCAAGTGGTATATTTATTGGGAGGAAGCGTAAACTTTGCCAAAAAGCAAGTGTTGTGGCTTCCTTCCCGTTTGGTCGGTTGTTGGTGGTTGTCGGAGGGGAATTGCAGGCGGTAAGGGTATGAACTCCTCTCTGACGTTGTTGTATTTGTAGTTGTCGTTGTTGTTGGGCCTATGATCTTGTCGCTCTTGAGGCCACGCTCATTTGATGTTGGATGAGACGAGCTGTAAGTGTATGCGGATGATAAATTACGTCTTTGTTCTAAGAAAACCCTGTGGAGATTCATTGTGCGCAGTGGGTAGGGCATTGTTCGCGCCCCCCCCTCCGCGCATCCATTCGCTATAGTTCTAGAGGCATACTATGGTGGCGGTACTGTTTCGGAGTTGTGTAAAAGTAAATTTGGTCACTATGTAAGTTGGACTGTGATGATGAGATGTGGCGTAAGATGGCCAGTGGAATAGCAATAGCAAGTGAGTGTATGAGTGAGTATCACCGTATTGGACCGTATGTTTGCTGTATAGTTTCTAGCGTTATTACACATGGTACTGCACTATGATTGTTCTGGTATCCATTCCATGATAGTGCGGTGACTGTAAGTTAAGTACATTCACTTCTTGTATTATACGCTCCAAGGCTGTGAGATCCGGAGCTGGAAGTAGATTGAAGTCGTTGTTCTTGCTGAAGTCAAGTACAGCGGAAAGAATTATAATGACTTGAGAAGGAGGAGGGGGTGGTAGAAAAGGTAGGGCTGTAGAGAGAAAAATTGGGCCTTGATGAGTGGACGTTACCTACCTTTGCGTGTGTGTGTGTGTGTGTGTGCCCGCCTGGATTTGATTCATCACTGAATCTTCCTCCACGTCCTCCTCCTCACTCAGCTAACCAGTTGTTCCCTGCACTTCTCACCGCTTGCAGAAGGTATGATTTTACAGTGAGCGCCGCCGTCTCATCGCAGTCAATGCAATGGGGATTCTGCTTCATATTTTTGCAGAATTGAAATCCCTCAGGGATGAGCTCACACTTTTATTCGACTCGACTGAGTCGACTAGAGTCATGATGTTGTTGTGTCTGTCGGCTCTGTATTAGTGGAGCTCCGGAACCGTGAAGGCCGGGTGGGGCCAGACACCGTGACAAATAAGAAGATTTTTTTTTGTCAGGCCAGTGCAGAAGAGACTGAGGGTTGGTTCGAGTATGTGTGTGTATGTGAGTATGAATGTATGTGTGTGTGTGTGTGTGTGCGTGTGCGAACTAATTTGCAGGGGCTCTGGAATGAGTACCATTTGCGCGCTGTGAGTCCGATGGCTAATGTTCCATTGTTAGCCACGGTGAGATGTGGGGAAGAGATTGAGCCATTATGTTTTATGAAGCGGTGTCTCGATATTTCGCTTGTCGTGGTGGTTGGCGGTGGTGGTGTGACTTAATCCGCCAAGTTATCTGGAGGAGTTGGATAGTAATTATATGCATGACGTAATTCATTTACGAGCTGGGGCCGGACATGGGTTTCTAGTTTGAGAATTTCATTTGATGGATAGCCTTGTATGTATACGAGTCTGGATTTTTTATTTGGACGTGTCTGAGGTAATGCGTACACATTACACATGAGCGACGGGGGTGCATTGATTGAGTGATCCCAGTCCGCTCTGTGGCAAAGTCGCAGTGGAGGTTAAGAAGGTGAAGGGGGCAAGCAGAAATGAAAGTGATGGTTCCCTGTGAATGATGATGAAGGCGGTTATGGGATTAAAGTGGTTTTTTCTGCATCCCCAGATGAGTTTTTGACTGGGGTTGGAGGAGAAGGAGCAGTCAGGCTGGCAGGAAAGAGCAAAGGTGCTCCTGGCAGCCGCCGCACTTATTTCCCTGCTCACTGTCTGAATGACTTCGTGGAGCTGTGTCGGCCTCTGTAGTTGTGTTGTTATGGGCATGGTTTGGAGAGCGCGGGAGAAGCTCGATGATTCGGAAATTTTTGACCGCAATAAAAAGTGCGCATATTCACAATGGAGGCATTAGCATGGATATCCTCGTCCGAAAATTGCCAGCCGTCTTGATGGGGGCTGAATCAACGAGGCTGCACTGTAGCGAGCCCTCACATCGGCCCAACGTAGTTGCTTGGATTGCACACGGACTCACGCAGCTGGCCGAGGAATATGTACGTGTGCATCGAATATGTATTCGTATTGAATGTGTACCGTTCAAAAAGACTGTAAAAGGAAGGTCTTTTTGAAAGATGGAGGAAAAATATCCTCGCCTGATTTTGAATACATGTCAGTACAAATGAACGTGTGGGTTGGTCGGTGAGGAAATCGAGTAAATATACGGATTTTGAGGATGAGCCTTGTCATCGTCTTTCTCCTCTCTGGCCGAGTGAGAGGATTTCACTTTGAGGGATTTTCTTCTCGGAAGCAGGAGGATGGGTAGGAAGAGGGCTGTGGTCTTTACAGAAGATTCCTGAAATAGCTACCACCGTACGTGCACGGTGCAGGTACAGAGGAGGATTATTACTTTTTCTCTGGCGAACGTGACGGGAAGGGATTTGCAATTGTGGTGGAAGATTCCCTCCACCACCATCATCACCACCGTGGAGCGAGTACAATTCAGTGTGCTTGAGGACAGAAGGAGCGACGAGAACGGCCGGGAAATTCGCGGAATGGGCTAGGGGAAGGAGTAGGAGGGGAAGACCAGCTGGTGTAGTTGCACCGATTATCCGTGGGATACAAAGAATGTAGTGGTGTGGTGTGGCCCTGTGCATGAGTGACTGAGTGAGTGAAAGAGTGAGATATCTGCTGGGGTTGGGATTGGTGGGTGCCCGATGACAGGTATGACGGGAGTGATGGTGGCGGTGGTGCATGCGTGTGTGTGTATTAATATACTTTTGTGTGAACATGTGTGTATGTGTGCCTCCTGTGCTGGATCACAGTCAGGAGTTTCATGGAGTATGGACGGACGGGCGGACAGGGTGAAGAGATAAGC
>WJFA01003449.1:0-12890 GCA_009870155.1 Pseudobourletiella spinata | reverse complement strand
TGGAAATTCAAACTGGGTATTGCATTTCAAGAATTTTGAAGTGAGACAACCTGCTGGACAGTGTGGGATATGTACAGTAAATCGGAGGTTGGGCCTGGATGAGACCCTGTCATTGAGAAATGAGGAGAAATGAAATAACTAACTGTGAATTGACCAGTCGATTCTGGTTTTGACGTGTAAAAAATAAAATTGATCAACTTTTTAGTCGCAGGTAGTAACTGTTTAGAAATGAAGGGGAGTAAAGCTGAGAAGCCGAAGCAAGACGTGTTCCAGGCGGTCCTGCTGGCGGATAACTTTGACGGTCACATTTTTGGCCCAAGCTGTCCCTTCAAAGCGGAAGTAAACTACGTTTGTATGTATTAAAAAAACTAGTAGTACTAAAATTCGGTTGCTTTTCCAGTATTTATACTCGGTAATAATGTATTTGTGATACAGTGCCTAATAGATCTTGCAAATCGGAGAATAATAGACTACTCGCTGGAAGCGTTGACGGCCTCAGGTGTGCACGAGATTTTCATCTACTCCACAAGGAACACTAACGAGCTCAAAGAGTACTTAAAGTAGGTATACAGTATTATATCCTCTTGTGCGTCGTAGTAACAGAATTTCGGCGGATTTACATAGTTTATTTCCAGGAAAATTCAAGTGTATTTTGGTGGCTGGTTTGTGACAGGGCGTCGAGATGGATGGATCTACCTACGGCTATCACTGTAATTTCCTCCGAGGACACGCAAACTCTGGGGGAGGCCCTGAGAGACCTTGACGCTAAAGCATTGCTGCGAAGTGACTTCATACTTATGCAGGCGGGAGTGGTGACGAATATTCGACTAAAGCCTTTACTGGAGAAGCACCGGGCCATCGTAGCCCAAGATAAAGGAGCCGTAATGACGTTAGTACATAGAAAAGTTTCGCCGGGACATCGGTCGAGAGCTAAAAGCCTCAATTCGGTCGTCGGGGTAGACTCGAAGACGGGAAAAATCATCGCGTATCAAAGTAGATTATCCGGAAAGAAGGTCTCCATTCCATTGGTAAATTCCCGTAATCAGCTTCATTCAAGACTTAGACGTGACGTAGTTTAAATCCGTAATGCGTCCCATTTTGTCCGCAACAGGAGAACATGCAGCCAGAAATGGAACTTTATCTGGACACTTGTGACACCGGAATCGCAGTCTGCTCATCAAGTGTCCCGCCCCTTTTTACCGATAATTTTGACTTTGCCAATATGAAGGATTTTGTCCGTGGGATTTTGATAAATGAAGAGATTATGGGGAATTCTCTGTATCTTCATAGACTTGAGTCGGGATACGCGAGTCGCGTAGTTGATTTTGACACTTTCAAAGGGATTAGGTGAGTGGGTGAATGTGTAGTGTTGAGATAATGCGTCAATTTTCCCTCACAAAGAATACGATCTCAATGGGATGCTATGGTTTCAGTCTGGACATACTCCAACGATGGTCGTATCCCTTAGTACCCGATATGCCTTTCGGATGTCCCACGGACTCCGTATACCCGTTTAACTATAGCTTTACCTACAAAGGAACTGGTGTAAAAATTGACAAGTGAGTCTTCTAAAAATGTCTAAGTATAATAATCAAGCAAACAAAATCTCTGAATTTACTGAATTTCCCATTTGTATTTTTTAGAGGAGCAGAATTCGGTCCTTTGGTATTGATCGGACATAATTCAGAAGTGGGAAATGGATCCTCAATAACGAATAGTTGCCTCGGAGAAAATTGTAAAATAGGAATGAATGTGAGGATTGTCAATTCATTCATTGGAAATAATGTCGTGATCGGGGTAAGAATTCATAAAAAATACAATTATAAAAATAATATAAAATACACTAATTATAAACATAGCAAAATAATTATAATTAATCATAAAAATACATTTTCCAACGTGATTTTGGCGGTCTCTGAACTAATGCCAGTTTCTGTTTGGACTTTCTTGCAGGATTCCTGCGAATTGCACGAAGTTTTTATAGCCAGCGATACGACGTTAGAGAAGGATACGGAGCTGAAACCGTGGATGTTCATACAGGGCAAGACGCATCATCGAATTCAACTTCCGGGTGACGGCGAAGTCGGCGACGAGAGCTCTGACGAGGATTCTGACATTTTGCCTGGTGATCAGCATGGAAGCGACTTTTCTGATGGCGAGGGTGATAAAAATGTTGGAATCCAAGATGAAGACTTTAAAAGTCAGTTTTATTTATTTATTATTTTATTAATTTATTTTTGAAAGTAATAAACATTTATTTTTGCTTCCCCCGAACAGGTTTTAGCTCCGAAGTATTGGAAAGTTTGCTTGGGGGTCATCAGGAAAATGTTGCTATTGAAAACTTGATCCTTGAGATCAATTCCTCCAAATATGCCTACAATATTACATTTAAAGAGGTGACTGTAGCCATAACGAAAGGCGTTCTCCAGCTCGTCCTGAGGGCATACTCGGATTTCCATGAACTCCCCCTGAAAGCCAAGTGGAGCAAAACAAAGGAGATCATTGTCAAGTTTAAAAGCCTGTTCCAGCATTACGTCAAATCAGAGGAGAATCAGGCGGATCTCCTAACCGCGCTTGAGGTAAACTTATTATTATTATCTCGTATTTCAGCTCATTTTTTGAATCCTATGATATTATGAGAGGGATATGCTCATTTCATTTGTTTTCTTCTTCAGGAATATGCGAACGATCGGTCGTACTTCCGTCAAATGCTCATGCAGACAATCCATTGCTTGTATGATGAGGATATCTTGTCCGAGGATGCTATTCTTGAGTGGCATCGGACGGACTCCTTGTACGAAGCCGGGAAAGAACTTCGTCAGCTGGTAAAATTATCTCTGTCAATTATTCCAGGCTGAATCCGTGGGATTAGTCGTTCATATTATTAATTTAATTGGCATATTATTATGGTTATTGACTTATTGTAATAATTGACAATCATATAAAACTATTGCTCTCGTTCATTGCAGACGAAACAGTTTATCAATTGGTTGGAAGAAGCGGAAGAAGATGATGATGATGACGATGAAAGTTCGTAATTGTAAGATTTGTACAGCTGTCTACAACTACCGGCTTAAAATCTCTTCTCAAATGATTAAAAAATGAGAAAAAAAAATCAGATCCAAAAGTTTGCGATTAAATGGAGTTCTCGCATCGCAATTCTCTGAAAGCGTCTTTTTCCCGTCCGAAAGGCTGCCGTATGATTGGCCTAGCTGCTTTAATTGCAAAATTACAATAATAATAATAATTATTATTATTATTATTATTGTTGTTATTATTCCATACCTGACCTGTTTCCCTCTAATATTGATCAATCAGTCACGTCACGAATTCGACAAAAAATAATAAAACAGTGGAATCATAAAAACTTTATGTCAGAATTTGAAAAAGGAAGCTCTACACGTCTTTTCATTTGTTTTGTTATAATAATAGTAGTAGCAATAGTAAAAATAATAACAATAATAATTATAGGGTAGCAAACGTTTTAGTTTCTCCGTGCAGCTATGAAGGAGCTTCTGAAGGCTCGAGTCATAAGCAAATAATCCGGTGTTGGACAAGATTTGCGGGGATGACCAATTTCTTGTGGCTTTCGTGCGGGTGTTATGGCAGCTAAAATTATCATGCTGTCAGTTCCTCACTGCAGGGACGCGTGCACTCTTTCAAAATTGAATGCACACCCTCCCTGAAGTCCAGTCCCCTTCCAGGAATACGAATTTTTATTCCCGCTAATTTCTCCTTCATCACCTGGACCCCTCGATGATGTATTCTCGGAGTGATGATGAGCATTTGGGTATAGTTGAGGCATCATTGCGATTGTGAGTCACTCATATTGGCCAAATTTATCATTCGAGGGGAAGCTCTCCGGAGACAAGAGGGGTGGGCGCGTGTTTAAAGGTTGCTGCATTGAACATTTTCAAAAAAAACTTGGCCCACCCGCCCGCCTTGAGTGACGTGACGCATGTGATCGTATGGTTGTGTGTGAATATTTGTACTTTGAAAATACATGATCGGTGCCCTGAGGGAACGATTATGGACATTAATGATGAGTCCTTTCATCAGTAATTATCGTTGCTGGTAGTTTCCCCGCCGGTTCCGCAGATTTCTCCAGTTGTATTTGGAATCGGTTGTTGAGGTCAACAAAGTAGCAGCTAATCTTCTTTTCTTTCCCTTTGACCTCGACCAAACCCCTCGGACGACACTTGACCCCAATGTCCATGAGGAGTTTGGCGTTTTCCTCAGTCATCTGAAAACAGGGAAGGAAGCGAGTCAAGTTTAAAAGAAACCGCCAGAAGTCCTCCAGTCCTTCCAGACTTTTGCCCCGGTGGTGGTACTGGTATTTTTGAAGTCTGATTACCTGTATTTTCCCCGGCACACCCGTGGAGTCCATGCGGGATGCCATGTTGACGGTGTCTCCCCAGATGTCATAAAATGGTTTCTGGACCCCGACGACCCCAGCCACGACGAGTCCACAGCACAGACCTATTGCCCCAAATGCACCATATGTAGACTTAACTTCAGTGAGTACGTACATACATTAGCGGATATTTCCAACGGAAGTTCAACAGCCTCCGTCCACTATTACCAACGCGGAGCTGGAAATCTTGAAAAGCGTCCTTATTGATGCCTTGAAGTCGGAGCATCATGGATGCCGCAAACTTGACTAGTGTCAGCAGATTTTTCCTCTGCTTGTCCTCATCCTTGACGTCCTCAGAGTGCCCTTGCGGGTAGAATTGAGGAGGCATGAAACTGCGCAGATAGAAAACATTCATAATGGTCCCGCAACTTTCGAAATTCTTTAGCTCAGCCAGCACGAAGCACGCAACTGGATTGCTCATTTATAGTTTTCCATTGTGATCACACTGTGCATCTTTCACAGATCCCATAGCGATCAAATTTTGACCCTGCAGATCGTTGTCAAGAGATTTGTATACTACCATATATGTGAAAAGCGGGCAGAAATGGCCAAGCGAGCATGGGGTAAATTAGCCACGGGGCATATACAGCGAGGGTGCCGGAGGCTTAAGCCTGGGGCAACATGCCGATTTTGCCTCTGGCTATTTTTGTGCCGTGGCTGAATTTTTCCCATGCCATTTTTGTTCGTCTGGCTGACTGGTGTAGTCTACCCTCTGTTCCTGTATATCTCTATCTTACTCAGAGGACACGGAGGCATTGGAAGTCCTTCCAGGATCCCGCACCTCCAGCCCAGAGGCTGCCATGTAAGTGCTCCCGATCACTTTGATTTTTTCCACTTCTTCAAATTCCACGAGGGCCTATGAAATTACAGTCAAATCAAAAAAACAACCTCTCAGATTTCGGACAACATACACGTGGGAATTCAGGCCCGCGTGTTCCAAACTTTGAATCTAGTGAATTATATGAGCGCGAGGTTTTCTGGAAATTTTAAAAGTTTCTTTGTAGTTTTCCCTATGTGTATGTTGTTAGTAAACTATTGGCATATCTGAAAGGTTAACCTGGTCAAATTCCACGATGATCTCATTTAACAATCTGAGGAGAAGTATTCCTTGGTCGTTGTGATCATTTTCACAAAAGTCCATAAAGTTTGATATGGAAGCTGAAAGTTATGTCGAAAATATAATAAAATAAAAATAAGTGAGGAAGTTTCCAGATCTGGCCACACTAATTTCCCCTTTGTTAACGTACACAACAAGATCTGATGATTAATAATCCGTAAGTTGTAACTAACTTAGCAGGTATACGACTATAATATTGGAGTCAAAGAGATCACAAAATCTATATTAATTTCACTCACCGAACATGACAGCAATGTTTTGATAGCTCCGACTGTGCCCCTCGTGTGATCGGTTCGGATCCATATAAATTTTTGCTGTTCACAAAAAGAGCGGCCAGTGCCAAACGTTGTTCTTATAATATTGTTATTTTACATGGTCTACGCGGTAAAATCTCTGTATAACGGCCTTGTGTGACATGGACACCTTGTTGTAACAGTCAATTTCTCGTCTCCCTTTGAAGGTTTCGCAGTTAAATTTTCAAGGCTAATAAATTATTTTCCTTATAACGGCCGCATAATGTGTGGCCCCTAACAACCGCAATAAGGAGATTTTACTGCATGTGCTTGTTGTCCGTCCGTGTGCACATTTGGCAATTTGTCAACTGCGCACACTCAATATCATGTATGTTTGTCCACGCCGTACTCAAAATGGCAACTTGGAACTCACCGATTTGGAGCGGGAGGATGTTCTGGATGAGTATTGTGTTGATTTCGTGGGTGAGCTGAGCCTCTTTATGCTCCTCCGTCAGTTTCTGTTTCCAGATAAAGTCCAACCGGTTGATGTATTCCATCTGAATCGGCAATCAAAAAATTACATATAAAACTTGTGCATCTCCACAGTATCACATTACCCGTGTAAATTAACGGGAAACACCCACGGCCTGTGCACGGGACAGTAGAACGGCGTGTATACCATCGTTTTCAGCACTTTTTGAAACATGGGGAAGCGCCAAACTTTCTTGCGCATGGCCCGGTTTAGTCCCCAAAAAATTAATGAATTTAAAGGGATTTTCGCGACATCCAAAATAGAAATTTTCTTATGGGATTTAACATGGGTATATTTTATCCTTCAATGGTCCCTCGTCCCATATTTGCACAATCTCAAGAAAGTCATGGCATGTGTTGTTGACTCGAGCAAAATTATAATTTTTTTGGAAAATGCTAAAAACTGGACACAGGGATACTTTATTTACGCAATTTTTAGCATTTTCCAAAGTGTTATTAGTTATTATTTACAACACATGTCATGAGTTTCTTGAAATTGAGCAAAGAAAAAAATTCTCATGTTAAATCCCATAAGAAAATTTTCATTTTGGACTTCGCAAAAATCACCTTTAATTAATTTTTTCGGGTCTAAACAGTGCCGTGCGCAAGGAATGTTGGCGCTTTCCCATGTTTCAGACAGTGCTGAAAACGACGGTGTATATGCCGTTCTAGTATCCCATAGACAGCCCGTGGGTGTTTCTCGTTGGACCGTGGGGTTCTCTCTGCGACCCCACGGTACAACTGTGCATCATCAATGTCCACAGATGAAAATCCCGAAGGGATTCGTGACGGCATATTTAAATATATAGATACATCTCCACTCACTTGGCGGTCCATGAAGTGTAAGTACAGGACAATTTTGATCAGGTATATCAAGTGGGAATATTCAGCAGGTAGGGCTGGGCCTGCACCAAAATCATCCTATGATAAAACAACAGCTGAGATCAATAAATCACAATCAACTTTTCCAATGCCCACATTCTCATCACTACCATCATCATTTTCTTTCAATTAATTAATTAAATCATCTTCATCACAATAATATTAATCTTCATTAATTTTTTGAAATAAAATAAACGGATTATCCTATCCAACATCAGCTTTGAAATCCCACATACAAAACTCCTTACTTCAAAGACATATTTCTTAAACTTGAAAATCGTCAAGCTGTACATGATTAGCGACACGACACAGACGAGCAGTTTGAGGAGGTAGTTAATCCGGAAGAAGCCATTGACGAGGAGGAAGGCCAGGGCACAGCTGTAGGTAAAGTACTGTAATGTACAATAATAAAAAAAATCATAAAAAGAGAGCCAATTCCAGCATGGCGGGTTTTCATAAGTTTAAATTTCATATCCACAGCTCAAAGTAATTGGCCAAGAGAAAAACATGTAGTAAAATCATTACCCAGGGTGATTGACACTCTCGAATCCCACTTGACCCCGCTCCAGCCTCGCCCGATCCAGTTTCCACCTCTGCATCACATTCAATCTGTAATACAAAATGTAAAATTTTATTTTATATGCGAACCCCGTCACAAAGACTCCGCTGTGGACCACTTACAACGTCAATGATGGCGAACGTGGAGATGAGCAGGGAGACGATGAGGTAAATGAGGGTGCGAATCGTGAGGCTACTCGTCACCGTCACCGAGGACTTGTAGAAGAAGCGGACGAGCGGACTCTTGGGCTCGGGGATCCGATCCAACTCCCTGTACGGATCCTTCAGCCGACTCCAAATGTAGCCTACCCACACAAAGGGGAATACGGAGACGAGGAAGCTGAAGCCGACGCCGAAAGCAATCCATAGGACGACGTGGGAGCTGAAATTCAGCGAATATATTTTCAAAATACACACGTTTAATCCTCCCAAATATTTTTACACGTTATCGTACAAGACCCTCTCACATGCAGAGCATGAGTGCCATGCTCAGTGCAGTGCATGGGTCAATCAGATTTACAGGAAAAGATTTCCCATCTCACCTGGGCATGATGAGACCCTGGACGACGCCGATGCAGACGAGGACAAACAGAGCGCAGCCAATGTAATATTTGAAGAGGGGATCCCCCTGCTTTTGAAAGAGGAACTCCGTCTCAAATGAGTTGAACGTCATGAGGAAGGGCGTCTCGTTCAGTGTGATGCTCCCACGCTTCCGTCCGCACCATTGGCTGCAGGCGGTTAGGAGATAAGAGCATTGTCAACAAATGTAATTAAAGCCAAGTGTGAGGGCGGGAAACTTTTTTAAGGGAACAGAAGCGCAGCGGACTTACTCCGTCTTCCGCAGCGGCATCTCATCTATCGCCTTCTCCATCTGCTCGTTCACCTGTGACCTTTAAAGAAATCTAGAGCTTTTTTTCTTACTTCTCAAATAACTGGACTGGTGGACGAGCCCACATATGTAATTACATGTACAACCCTCGCCTCTATGCGCTCTAACTCACATTATCTTCTGGAAGTTGGTCAAGTCCGCCACTCCGGCCCCGATATCCGTCCTCGCGATCCTGGCTAAGGACTTCTTCTAAGTCATAAGAACAACACTGTGAGGCGGCACGGCTTTCCGGAATGCACACACACACACGGACATACGCACACGCACACAAAAGCAAAGACGCATAGACAGGCAGACACACGCACACACACAAGCCTTCCGCATGGCTTACCCGAACTTTCGAGTCTTGGGCAGAGACCTGCCTCTTGAGAGCGGGATTCCCACGGACGTACATACTCTTGGACCCGGAAGTCTGCTCATCCTGAAAATGTTCACCGGAACTCATACAATATGTATATACTACCTTTGGCTTAGATAGTGAAATAATTAATAATACAAACTATTAAATAATATTAAATAAAAAATGTGAATTAAATATAAACCACAAAAAAATGTAACATACGAATTAAATACAAACCAAAAAAATAAATGTAACATATGAATTAAATGTAAACCAAAAAAAATAAATAAAACTAATGAATTAAATGTCAACCAAAAAAAATAAATATAACATATGAATTAAATGTCAACCAAAAAAAATAAATATAACATATGAATAAAATGTAAAACATAAAAAATGTAAAATAGTTCAAAGGCGGACCATCTGTAAACTACTACTACAGGGAGGAACCGGCACTTTGTAGACCTCTCCAGACGGGGGATTTGGACTGGGATTTAGAAGGTTGTACTACACCCGAATCAACGAACATGGCTGTGAACTATTGTTCCAAAAAAAACGCCGTCCATATTGCCGGGAAATTCAAATTTTAATGGGGTCGGGTCAATCCAGCTTCATAGTAGTGTAAGCAATGTACTCACCTCCTGCGACGGGACAATGAGATAAGTTTCAATATTGTTCTCAGTCAAGTACGAGTCCTTCTTCTTCCCCTCATCATATGGTTCATACTCGTAGGCATCCCCCAGGATGTCCCTCGTTTGTCGCGTGATGTGAATCCTCCTATATAAATGTAGTGAGATCAAATCCCTTGATAAGCCAGTCATATCCTTGTCGCGAGTGCCGGAAGAACTAGTTGGAGACTTTTGCATGCGCACGGAGTATATAGATAAACAATATAATTATCCGTCCTACCCCGGTTTCCCTGCTTGCTCCATATGGTTAGCAATGGTCACATCCTTACTCCAAATATCATATTGCCATTTGTAGATTCCCAGGAGCCCACTGAGGATTTGACCCGAATGGATCCCGATCCTCATCTTCACGTCCACCTTTAACTCCTCCCTGGAAGGGAAAAATATTGTGAATTTTGAGAGGGAGGTAACACTATGACTTTTCGTCCCTTCATAGACTCACAATGTTAGACTAGCATGGGCCTTATTGTTGGAAATCAACATTTAAGTAAATGCATATTCCCATAATCAGTAAGCAGACCCATATTTGAGGCTATATAAATATCCACGGAATTTACCTGACATCCTTGATGATATCTATCATGTCGAAACCCAAGCGGATGCAGTTCTTGGCGTGTGACGGCGTCGGCTTCGGGATCCCAGACACACAGTAGTAGCAATCACCCAAGAGTTTAATGCGCAAGCAGTTGTAAGCCTGGAAAAGATGGAGAATTCCAAATTCCAAAAAAAACTTAAGCAGATTTCCAAAGACAAATTAATTTTAAACTTGAAAATCCCCTACAAAAAGTCTGAGCAACTTTCAATGCTGAGAAATGTGCTAAAAAAATTACCGCTGCTGCCGCGTCAAAACGACCAAATAGCTCGTTGAGAGTCTTCACAAGCTCATCCGCCGGCAGCGTGGTCGTCAGCGGAGTGAAGTTCACAATGTCCGCGTACAGTATCGTCACATCATTGTGTATCTCCACGAAAACATCACTGCCGGGATTGATAACATACCCATTCACACAGATCACACCAGGATCAAGATCTACTGCTCAAGAATCGGATTCGGAATGATGCGGGATCTCCCGTCATTACCTGAACGGCTTCCTCTGCATGCGAGTCTTCTTCTTCCCATGGTGGTGGTGATGGTGATGATGTTGATGATGCGGGTGATGATGATGATGCTTGTGGAGGATCTGGTGGTGATAATGGTGATCCCCATTATGAGTTAGCCCATTCACACTCATCTTCTTCACCAGGTCCACCTCCTTGATGGCCGTAATGTAGGCGAGCATTTCACTCTTGACCTTCTCCGAAATGTGACTCGGCAGAATGCTCAGGAGTAGTTGCTCCTACTCAAACATTATTTAAGAGTATGGCATGTTTAATATACATTTGCAAACAGATACGGATTCACATCCCTTTGATTAGCATATAAAATTTGAAATTCAAAATCCATGCGGCGGGAAATAACATTTTTCCTCTGAGAGCTTCCGTGTTCCGTTATTATTCATTCATATATTGCATAATTAGTTTTTTAGCATTACCTCCTGAGCCTTCTCATACTTTTTCTTGATCGTGCTCTTGATGTAGCCCCGACGGTCCAGGAAAGCTCGGCGGATCGTGATCTCACTCAGCAGCTGTGAGTAGAGTCCCACCACGTTCCCACAGAGATAGTACACCGCATCCGCAACCACCTGCGTTCCAATTTTTCCTCTTTAAAACACGACAATTCCATAGGTTGTAGGTCCTCTCCATTCACACACACACACACTCCAGGTCAAAAACGACAACAACAAAAGGTTCACAATTCCCGCGAATCCCTGGCCAACAACGACAACATAACCGGAGATTCAAAATTCCCGCAAATCCCCGGTCATCATCAACAATTTGGCAAATCCGTTGCCAACTCCAGTCATAGTATACTCCCATCCGCCTCAAAAGTTCAGGGTACTCGGGACAGTCCGTCCAACCCGGATTTCTCATGACAAATCGAGTCTGCCAGCACGCCACGTGCTCATCTCTTTGCCTTGAGAATCCGAGAGAAGACAAGAGCATTCCACACCGTCCTCGTCATCCTCATGAATCATGTAAAGAGAGGCTCATTCCGTCGTTAATTTTTGTTTTGAGGTTATAACTCAAAAATGTTTCAACCTCCACAGGAATGAACGAGTGAGATGGGTCATTATTATCTCTTATAGCAACAATAACAACAATATAATAGCAACATTTCAAGAAGTAGTATAGTTATTGTGGTAGCAGTGGCGGCAGGAGTAAGTAAGTTGTAGTCGTCGTAACCCCGGAGGAACTACGTGGTATGACGAGGTAATGCGGGGGGCGCATGGCTAATTAAAAGGTCACGACACTGACGCATTGTTCAAACGGCGGCGGCGGCGGCACTGGGGGGAGGGAGGGGGAAGTACTCATTCGCGGAGCCCATTGTTCCTTATCGGCCGTGTCTCCACGGTGGAGTGCACCCAGAACGACACGCCATTACAACATCATCATCATCACCATCATTCCTTTGAATGTGAGTGAGTACTTCTATTAGTAATTATTGCGGCTCCATTCCACCACGGAGAGCAACAACAAGCATTATGGAAGTGAGGAAATCCCATGCAGACAGGAGCAGAGCATACTTGTTGTAATCTCTTCTTTTCTGTCTACACACACACACACACACACACACGCCATCACATCATTCTGTCTGCAACAATATCAGGCTCCCCTGGCCTCACACATTCCGCCTACGAAAAACTTTTCCCCTATATTTGACATTGGAATGCCCTGCTCACATCCTTCTACGGGGTGTGTCCAGGGGGTCCCACGCAATTATTATGTCAAACTTTGTCGTGGAATAAGATCCTGATCAGTTGGTCCACCTCAATAAAGCTGGGGGTACACGGAGCAATTTTCTTGCGGAAGAACCACAGTTTGGCGAAAGTTTCCCGACGCACAACAGCGACAAATCTGATGAAGCTCTTTCAGCCTGCTCTGGGGTACTACGTAGTAACATGGGCAAGGAAACATTTCATGTTGGAATTTTAAATTTCGCCGCTTTAGACGTTATGGAATGGGCGGTCCTTTTGCAAATACCAGTGAACTACATGCAAACAAAAAACCTCCGCAGCACATTTACACTGGGTTCGCAGACCTCTTGTTACGACACATCAAAAGGGAGTCGGGTCGACAAGGGTCAGGTTCTCAAGTGGGACCAACGGGTGGGTGACTCAGAAGGGGGAAATATACATGCGT
>WJFA01003448.1:0-12891 GCA_009870155.1 Pseudobourletiella spinata | reverse complement strand
CTTCTATATTCAGATGGGATCCCTCATCATCAAAGGTGCCGCTGCACGTGTTGGAAGAGGACCCTAGTCACGCGGTACATTTTGAAGGGGATTGAGCTTTGCCCGCGGGAGGTGTGCTCAGTTCCCCAGAATTACGACAACACACATTGTACCAGCAATTCGACTCATCCTGAGGAGGAAGTAGCTAAAACGTCATGGCTGTCTACCCCAACCCATCTTTAGTCGCACAGGGTGTCGCAATCGTTCTTATAAGAACTGCCAAATACGGGGTGGATGAGATAGATGGGAAAAGCGATCATTTCGCAATGTTTTATTTTTAAATAAAAAAGTTGACTGAGCAGACTGACATCTAACCCACACTAACAAATGTTTCCAGTCAAATTGAGCTCAACACAATTTTTTTGCTCTTTTAATTTGCTGAGTCGATAGAAAAGAGCTCAAGTTTGCAGAGATCCGGAAGTCATTCTTCAAAAATCTCAGACAGGCAACAATTGACAATTATTCCTCCACCACTGCCACCTACTTTTATGCATTTTAAACACCAAAATCAATGTATTTACTGATTCTGACCACACTTTGTGACTACACACTATCACATAGAAGACTTGAAGTCAGCGTCAGCGCCTTACTACGAAGGTCATCAACTCATAGTACAATTTTGCATTATCCCTCGATTCTTTCACCCCCTTCCCATCATGGGGAATCCCATAGTAACGGAGAAATGGCTCCTCCAAGGACTCCAAAACCCGGATCCTATCCGTACCCACCAATTGGTCTGAACAGTAAATTTCATACACTTTAGACAATTTGCTCGTCCTTCGAAACTCTTCCGCCGTTTTGAATGCCCACATCCTCTTGCTGCTCCTCAGTTGTAGCAATGTAAGTCCCTGAAAAAACAGCTCCTTCTTCCACGCGTCCACCTGTTCCTCGCCACTGGGTACACGGAAGTAGTTCTTTATCTCCGGATCCTTGCAGTACTTAAAAATTTTGTCGGATAAACAAATAATGTTGAGGTAGGCGGAGCACCCGGGCCGGAGTAACTTGGCAATGTTATTTGCGACGTTCTTCCTGGAGGCTGGTGGGATCCATTGGAAAGTAAAGTTGGACAGTATAAAGTCAACCTGCCCTTCCAACTTCTGCAGGGATGAATCTAGATGTTCAAATTGGGCGCCAAAATCTTGTTGCACGTATTCCATAGAGTTACGGTGGTGATTTGCCGCGTGAAATTCCAACATTTTCGGGTCGACGTCGAGGGCAATGTAGCGCTTATGAGGAATGGCATCTGCAACCATTGTTGAAACCTCACCGGATCCCGAGCCGACGTCCAAAATAATGTCCGCCCTGAGAGGGAGAGAAAAGTAAAAATGGTTTAAACTTGAGCATAGCAAAATGAATTTCAGTCAAAATTCCTGCAAAACTATTTCGTTACGTTCCTACTTGCTACGTGCCAATCTAAAACTTAGTAATTAATAGTAAGCTAACACCCACCTGGTTACAAGTAATTTTGAAATCTCAGACAAGGATTCTAGGGCATCGCGTTGAACAGGGCCGTTGATCTGGGCATAATGGATTGGAGGGAAATTCATCCTTCACGAGTGTCCGCAGTGCTCAATGACGATCGTACTCGGTAATATTTTCAGTCCTTACTGGGTTGGCAGAACGTTACTATGGGGACAGCTGAAAATGATTCTGGGGGTTTGCAGGGACCGCAGACGATAACATGGGGTATTAAAGCCGATGTACAATATGTATAGCCTGGACCTTATGGTCATTGGCCAATCCTTGTACTGGTTCATACTTAATGGTTTTTCATAATATCAATAATGCTTGTTCAGGATTGGTGAACTACGGACTGAATGAAAGTGGAAAAAGAACATCAAAAAATAGAAAAACAACGTTGTGGTGGACGTTTGTCTTTGGATCACCACCAGTGAGTGTGAGTGACCTCTGGAGATTAAATAAGGTGGTACCATCTAGAACCCAAGTGGTACCAAGTTAAGTCCAAAATCGTGTGAAATAAATTTGTGTGGAAATATTTCGGACATTTTGAATTACTTTTTGTGCCACCCTTGTTCTGGATGGTACCACCTTCTAGAGGTCACGGGTGGCACACCCGAGAGCAATGCCCCATTTAAACAGTGTTTGTGTATACCTTGCCTACACAAACTTACTATCAAATCTGATGCTCCTTCAGGTACCGCCAATATGTTAATGTTTGAAGTGTGAAGCGAGTTTCTGAGCCGGCTTTTGATCTCGGCTTCTTTTAAAATTCCAAATCTTTTGGGCATGGTGGTAGAAAATGTCCCACACCGCTTCCGGATCGAATTTAAATTCAATTGGTCTATCTTTGGGGGATAGACGGCTCTTCAAAAGCCTGGAGCGAGGTCAACTTTGGCCAGTATTACATAGGCAACCGGTATCATCAAATTTTCTTCGTTTTTAAACTATGATGCTAATGATTACTTGCTGGAAATTCAAACTGTAAATACCTTTGAGTTTTACGATGTAATTTCTAAATCCAGAGGAATCCCGCTAGTTTGGACCTAGTGAAGAAAACCTTGCGAGCTTATAACTCAGTCAAATCTGAATTTCCACACTGAAGATTTTACCGTCAGTAGTAGTCTTCGATTATCTAATGTTCTCAACTGCAAATTGATCGTGATCACACGTAAGAAAGTCCTCTTCTAACGAGGAATGTACACGGTCTGTAATCGGGGTATTTGAACGGGCCTAACAACATCGCACGCAGCGCGGTCTGAAACCTAGGAAAGTTCTAAACTTTTTCGCGCACGGCGCGGTTTAGCCCCTGATTTTCGCGAAATTCAAAACGGAAATTTCTCGGGGGAAATTTTGACTGAACTGTCTGAGGTGAAACAATTATTTTATGGAAAAAACTATGTATTGCTTAAAATTGCCCACGGAGGACTAAATACCATTGTTAACATTAGTTCTTGTGCTATACATAGCATTTTCCATAAAATTATTGTTTCACCTCAGTCATGAGGACATATCAAGATTTTCCTGAGAAAGCACCAAGGGGGGGGGCAGTAGAAGATTGCAAAATCCCATGTTAATTCCCATCCGTTTTGGATTTCGCGATAATCAGTCTTTAACAATTTTTTGGGGGACTAAACCGCGCCGTGAGCAACGAAGTTTGGCACTTCACCAGGTTTTAGACAGCGCTGCGTGCGATGGTACTAGTCCCGTTCAAATACCCCTATTACGGACCGCGCTCATTTCTCGTAAGTAGTCAAATGAAAGTCACCAGTGTCAAGTTCTACCAACCTCTAAGGTGCCGAACTGACAGTGTGCAACGGGATCACGCAACTATCTCCTGCAAGCTCGAGCTCAGAAATCCTCCCGACTGTGATGAATGCACGAGGAACGGAGTGATTAGCTTGACGAGAATGATAAACTTCAAAATTCAGATAAAGGTAATTAACTCTGATTGGAAACCAGTGCATACAAAAAACAGCAAATTATGTTACCTACACAAAACGCAGGGTGCCACAAAAGTATGTTCCATGCGATTAGCAAGTAATAAATGGTACGGGAGTAGAGAGACGCAGAGAAACTGAGGCCTGACCATGGAAGGGTATGTGACAAGGGTTAAGGTTTCAAATATTTTTTTTGAATTTTTAAACTGTAGTCAGAGGTACAGGCTAGTCGTTGCGGTTTGCTGAGTGGATTTTGTGATTTTTCTGAGGTCAGGGTCGGGCTAGGTGAAGGGTTAAAGGATGGCTTTTCACTAAGTACAGCGCTTAAATGTACACCTATGCTTTTAGTGCGGGTTGTTGTTGTGCTGGCGGCTGGACTGATTCATGGGAGTCCAGCTGCCAGCACAGTGAAGCTGCCTGCGCGACCACTACTGTTCGGGTCTCGGAGAACGGATTGGGAATTGGGAGGATAGAAACGTTTTGGCCGTGTGATGTGTCGTCCGTGCGAATGTGTGCAATGAGGTCTATGTTTACCACACCACATGCACACACAGAAAAACGACACACCACACGCAAGCACAGCCTGCAGATGGAAGTGCACAAACTCTAATCGCAGGTCTTCTAAATTTGGCATGTGTCAGGTTTATTTAATTTTTGGTTTCAGTCTACAGCCCAAGCTGCGGGTACACGGAGAAATTTTCCTGAAAATTTTTTTTTCCAAAAAAAATATTTGTGACCAGTAAACTAGAAACACTCCTTATATGGAAGGCCTCACAGTCTCTCTACCCCCCCCCCCTACCATTCTTGTTACCTGCTAATCGCAGGTAATAACCAATGGCATGCTCGTATCAAAAGAAGACAGTAGTTTCAAGGATACTCTATTTTCGTCAACGCGAGGGAAGTGAAATTAAAATCAATGTGAAATACATCTAGCTGGGGGCTATTGCTTATTAATGCTGAAAAATACGGTCTCAAAAAATCCCGACATAATCCCCAAACTTTGTTTTCACAATTCTGCGTGGGGAAGCAGGAGTTGGTATTGGAAAATGAGAAATCAATTAGTATTGAAGATAAGGGATTTGTGATTACTACGCCACCATTTTGAAAATCTTCAAATGTTTGCTTAAGACCGTGCAGAATTGGAGGACCTTTTAAGAATACCAGTGAGTAACGTCTGAGCTACGTACGCGTACAAACAGAAAACTCCCGCCAGCAATTTGAGAGGACAACCAATCACAAATCACAACGATAAAAGTCGCAAGCAATTGCCTCGCCGAGGCAATTATTATCGATTTCATCTTCACATTCATTTTGTAATTATTTCATGACCAATCTCGGAAGTTAAGGCTCCGGGATTTCGTTTGCTGACATGGTTGCCTACATCTGTGGGCTGGTTCCTGAGGTATGTATATACGCCACGCTGAACATCAACCTGTGTTGGTTTGGATGCGGCTGCAGATATCACGCACAGGCCAATGTAATTGGTGATGCGAAAATAATTTGATAGCACATGATGGTTCCATTTCTTGCACATTTTTCAGCCTATATTTTGGGTGGAATTTTTTGAAATTTTTTGAGAATTGTCATTCTGGTCAACACTTTATGTAGTTACTCAAGAGGAGCATTAACCCAAAATTATTTTTAGACACTGATTAATGTCCAATCCTGGAATGCTGGGAAAAATCAAAATCCGCCAAGTGAAAAGTCACAAATGAATTGACACGAAATTCCCAATTGAACAGAAATGCTAATGTTAATGTGCTTCATCATGATTATTATAGTGAACCCGTGTAGACCTATAGTTTCATATTTTCAGGCTAGTACCCCATTTTCCATTATATTTTCCACCAATGGCACAACTTTGCCCAGTTCTTACGATACCATCATGTGTGCTGTTTAATAATATTGACTAAAAAAGTGGATGGGAGGTTTTTAGCAGCGTTCAAAACTCGCGGTCGTCCGCCACAACCAATGAAACTCCTCCATTTCATTCTTTCCGTTGAAGCGGGATCTCACCTCTCTCCTTTTTTGGTGGCAGAAGGTGAGCATATCTGTTACGATTCGCTGCGGTTGAAATCCCTCTCGGCTCATAATTATTATTGTTACTACAAGCCTTGTCATTCCACTGAACAGTTCATTCATTTCTGTGGAGTTCCGAATAAAACTGAAGGGAATTATCAAGTTATTCATCTCACATTTTACCTTAAGGGATCCACAATAATTATTTCAGTCCTGATAACTAGTGTGTGAATTTTCCCTAATCCCACTCATTGTGAGTCCGTTAATTTCCATCTCATCTACTAACTCTGTCGACTCTTCCTATCTGTACACAGTGTAAATGTATTTCAAATTGTTTTAAATTTTCCCTCAAATTTCAGATGTTTTGATCATCCCAGCTTGTTCGTACCCACAGAATGAACACTTCCAGTGACAGCATTGCAAGTACGGCCGGTGGAGCCCCGGCCAGTAGCTACGTGTCATGCATCAAAGTGGATGGCAGACCGATCTTACCACCAATCGTGAGTTTTAAAAAGATTTCCATAAGATTTTCATAAGATAAGATTTCCATCCCAAAATAATGAGTCGGCTACCTTAAAAACTTGATATTATTAATAGAATGTTTTATTTATGTTTACAAAATTATTATGTTGACAAAATATAACTTATTGTTTCCAGATGAACGAATCAATTCGTGCCGAGATGCGGCGGTACCGAGAGTTGGCAATCCGTACCGAGAATGCTCGGCGCCTTCGAAATAAGCGCGAGGCCACAGAGGATCTCCTGCATAAATTCCCCATGAACACCACCGTCACTCTGGAGTCCTTCCCCGACTGCAGCACTAATAACAGTCCACTCAACTTTACTCCTACAGAAAACCCACCACCACTTCAGATAATTCCAGCAGTTTTTGAACCCGAAACCTCAACCTCCTACCACGACCACTTCCACATCAAGAAACCAATAGAAAATCCATCATCAGATTCCGAAGAGCATAGCCAAGATTCTGCTTCCGAATGCCCAACATTCAAGTCTGACATCCCCAGATCTGCCACGTACACAAAAACTCCCGCGGAATTCCTCCCTGAAACTGTGAATGACCAAGATGAAGCGGGAAATATGGATGATGATGATGAAGATCACAGAAGCGAGCCCATGTCCCTCGTCAGCCTGGACGAAAAAGCTGGGCGCGAGGCTATCGAAACGGGAACGGGGAGCGACAGCGACTTGAGCCTTGAAAATTACCCCCCGCCCGACTCCCGCTCCGGTCGCTCCAGCACGGAAACCTTCACGATTGAGCGCCACTATGGTGGCGGGAGCGATACGGAAAATAACAACAATGACAATACTGACAGCATGGAACACAACAAATACTTTTTTTCCCCACTCCGCGGAGATGCCGACGGCTCCATAATTTTCAACTCTGAGGAGGCGCCAAATACAGTGAAATCCCGCAAGTATTTCCAATCCCCCACCCCGCGCCCACAAAATCGGGATGTTATCCTCACAGAAGTTTCATTTGCCACGTCCATCTCGTCCACATCAACAACAACAACCACCGATTCCGGTAGTCATGATTCCTCCGCTCAAGACAATAATACGAGCTGTGAATATCTCACGCCCAAATCCACGACCTCATCCCACAGCGGCGTGGCTCGCAAGTTTTACTTTAGCTCGCCCGAAACCAGCCCAGCCAACCACCAGTTCTCGCGACCGAGTGAAACGCAAGGGATTTTCACGGGACTCTCCGATCCGCCCCCAGCACCAGTCAAGCCGCTGACCCCGACTCGAACGAACGTGATTCATTCCGAGGTATTCAAAACCTCTCCGAAACGACTGGAAAAAGCTCACACCAGTCCACAGTTTAATTTGTCATCATCATCAGCATCATCACCAACAAAAATCCCAAGACTTCCACAGACAACCAGAGAAAATCATGGGGATGGTTTGAGAAGATTTGGCGGCGGGAAAAGTGGGGGTAAATCTCCAGAGATAACCCCAAACAGATTCAATTTCACATTTACCAAAACGAGTCCGTCACCTCAGTGGGAAAATCCGGCGTCAAACTATTATGGTGGGAACAAAACCCCGGTGTCGGCAACTCAAATGAACTCCCGCACTTTTATCAAGACACCTCAGGGAGGCAGCAGTAGTGGGCGATCATCACCGAAAACTCCAACTCATAATTATTCCAGTGGATCGAAAAAGTTGGTTTTGTCAGCACCGGCCAAACCCGTGATGAATGAGGATGAGAGTAAAGCATGGCAAACACCTGTGATGGTGGAATCCAAAGGGTCACAGGGAGGACAGGGACAGATTGGTCGTGTGAATCTGGCAACCCTTCAGATGGCAATGATGAACGTGTCTCCGAATGTTTTCAAAGTCCCGCCGGATACGCGGTCTCAGCTGCTCAAAGGAGTTGTTTTCATGGACCCGCTTTTCCGACCCAAGAGGGAACTCCGGATCCCGCCGCAGGTATTTTAAAATAAATCAAGGACTTTCTAGTTTAAATGTGGCAAGTTATTTCATTTTTTATTTGAGTTTTTTAAAAATTAATTTATTTTTCATTAGAATTTTTAAAATACTAATTAATTTTTTATTTTAATTTTTTAAGTATTAATTTATTTTTTATATGAATTTTTTAAGCATTAATTTATTTTTTATTTGAATTTTTAAATGTTATTTTATTTTTTTATTTAAATTTTTAAAATATAAATTAACTTTTTATTTGAATTTTTAAAACATTATTTAATTTTTTGTGCAATTTTTTTAAATATTAATTAATTTATTTATTTGAAGTTTTTAAATATTAATTTATTTTTTTGTTTGAATTTTGTTAATAATTTTTTTATTCAATGTCCAGGCTTTGGATCCGGAAATGCAGCCGAAATTCGCCCGCATAACTGCAGCCGCTCGAGGTTATTTAGTTCGGAGACTTTTGAGGACGGAAAAGTTGCAGATGGTGATCCAAACGATTCGGGATACAGTGGAGTTGGTGCTCAAATTGTATGAGGAAGTCCCTCAGCTCAAGATTAGGGGTTGGAAAGGGGTGAAGGCTGAGGATGCGGATCTGTGTCGAAGACTCTTCCAACAGGTGGGAAAATAATTAATAGTTGACACGTCACTGATGAGGAAAATGACTTTGTATTGATTTCATGATTCTGTTACTGTTCCAGCTCACCGGTGCTTGCAGTTCCTTCCACGATGTGTTCTTCAAATTGTCCACGACTCAGCGGATGGCCATCATTGCCAATGATAGGGAGAAGATTCGAGCCAAGGAGTTGCGGTCATATTTATCGCGGAGCCAATCAGTGCGGGGACCGCGGAGTAGGAAGCCGGGAGGTCGGGGTGTTGCGGCGGGGGCCGGCGGGAACAATTCGAAACGGAAAATTTCAGCAGCTACTGCCAAATGTTTGGAGCGGCGGATGTCGGTGCAAAATTAGTAATGGTGACAAGTCTGGGTGTGCGTGTGTGTTTTTTAATGCGGATCTTGTAGGCTTTTTATGCTACTTTTTCAGATTTCTCAACTTTTTTTAAAATTTATGATACAAAGATAATTAAATTAGATTAATTAAATGAAAGAATTAATGTTTGATGTCAAAGTTTGTGCATGTCGAGTGTAATGCGGGGAGGGGAGACGAATGTGCGAATAAATTTTCTACTGCGAATCGGCATCATTTTAAAAAAATTGCTTGGCGCTTCAATTTCAAATTATTATTGGCACGAAATTTGAACACTGAATATCCCATATTTGTTGACACAGATTTTGAATAAGAATTCACAATAGTTGTTGTGGCGCACAACTTTAGCACCAGTCTGGGCCCAAAATTAGTGAACAATGGAAAGTTGCAAGTTTTTGAAACTTCGCAAAGGGGGGACCATTGGGAAAGGGAAAAATCCCATGTTAAATCCCATAAGGATTTCCAGTTTTTCAAAATCGGCCATTTTTCGAATTCAAGATTTTGTGCCAAATTTAGTGTCATTTTGTAGAGAATTGAACGCTCTTTCAGAATCTCACTTCCGTTTTACTCCATCAGTGGCTTGTAAGGCTGAAAATTGTGTGAAAATTGAAAGTTGGCTCAGACGCGAAATCGGAAAACCGGAAATCATTATGGGATTTAACATGTGATTTTCTCACTTCCACGGGGTCCCCCCTTTGCAAATTTTACAAAACTCGACAGAATTAGAAATCGATAGCATTATCTTTATTTGAATTAACTATCATCAAAACAGTTTAGATACTACCAAAACTAATAAACACTCAATATAAAACGCAGAAATTAACACTATCCCCAATGCACAGGCTGAACCTGGACGACCCTGTACTGTTTGCCGCAGGGCTCCTTGGCAAAATATTTCCGATTTTCAAACATGATGACGCCCTTGCAAGGGAGTACAACCTCCAGGGCCCCCACACTCACCGGATGAATAATATTGACCTGAGCATCCACCTGAGCCACAATACTCTCCTCGGGATTGCCAGCAATTATAAACTTATCCGGTCCAACCCGCGTGAAAATCGGCGTTTCAAACCTGTCCACTTCCTCGCAGTGCAACTCACAAAACTTGGCCAGCCTTGACTTTCGATTTTCCCCGCTGAGAACGACGGATGCGCAGCTCCGTCGGAAATCCACGACCCGCCCGACCTCATCCTTGACCCTGCAAAAGCGGGAATCCTCCACCTCACAAGTTTGCTGTATCACATCCTTGGAGACGGGATCAAAAACGTACGTTTTCCCATGATCAAACTCCCGCACCGTACAAATGAACCCGCCGCCGCCGCCAGCTTTATTATCTTCAAGTTTAAACGGAACAGATCTCACACTCACATGCCGCCACCCCCTTCCCGCCTTTCTAGCCGGGATGAGAGTGCGGACCAGGAGACTGCGCTCTGTCAGCACACAATCAGTCAGGCGCTCCCTATAATATTCACTGACAAACGGCGAAATCCCGCTCGAAGACGGCACAGCAAGTTCCATATTCTGGCCACTGAGACTCTCGTTTAATTTTCCCAGGGATTTTTCAAAAACTGCCGGCGGGATGAGCGTCGAAGGGATCCGACCTGACTTGCACTCCCGCAGCGCATCCCGCCAGCGCTGACTCTCTGCCAATTCCTGGATCAGTCCCAAATTGTTGAAACCGGTCATGGCATTTAGGAGGATGGCGAGATCCGTCCGGCCTTCCGGCGGGAGTCTGTGAAAATATTCTTCCACAAATTTGCTCATCATCAGTCCAAACGGCCTCCTCAGCTGGGATTGGTTGTACGTGTTGAGCCCCATATTTTGAATTACCCGCCCTCCCAGACACTTGCTCAGCTCAGTCAAGTATCTCTCCACACTCTCCCGGCTCAAAATCATCCCGCGAAAGTGTGGGCTCAGCCCGGCACAATCTCCGAGGTGAACAGCTGATTTCCATGACGTCGTCGGCGGCGGGAAAGTTCGAATATCCGTCAACCTGATGAGCCCGTCCAGGTCGTCCCGCACTCTATGAAGGTGGTGGTACACCGGGCAGGTGTAGGTGGATGCGGGATCGTCGTCGGAAAAACCATCCGTGTCACACGGTTGGTCATACATGAGCGGGCTCGGATTGGCTAGTGGATCCGGCAGACGAAATTCAAATATGATGGCGCCAAGTGAGTCGTACAGGGTTGTCCCGGTCACCTCCGTCGTGTAAACCCCGCGGGAAATCTTGACTTTTGGGGTTTTCTTCCCGACCAGCAGATCTGGAGCTGCAGCTGCAGTGTCTGGCGGATTGTTGGCGGCAGTGTGAAATTTTTCAAAATTGAATAAAGATATTATTACGAAAATTCTGTGTGCTATCTTCATAATGATTGTTACGGCCGGCGTTTGTCGTGTTCAGAATTGTTGGTCAAACTTAGCAGATTTTGCAAGGGTTCAACAAAGCCGTCCTCGTGTCCAGAATGAATCAACAAGTCGTCCAGTTTGGAACCGCACTCGCCAGCGTGGTGATGAGTGGTGATTTGGAAAAGTTTAGCGGGATCCATGAAGGGGTTTTTAATGAGTAATTCTCCGTGTGGTAATTACGGTGTGGGGATCATTGCCTCCTGATTTGTTTTTGTTGTCGTGTACGGTATTTCTTAAAAGGTTATAAAGTAGTGGATCCCCACCTGTAATAATTGTTTTGGAGTGCACAGTCTAATTTTAGTTTGCCTTCCTCGTGAAGCTCGACTGCTGTGAAGGGTTGCTGCTGCGGGGCAGTGAATGAGAAATGAGTGGGATTATTCATGATGATGATGATGATGGTGATGATGTTGATGGTCCTTGCTTGGCTCTCTGACGGATTCACATTCAGATTTGCTCTTGTTATTGTCAGGGATGTGTGAGTCGTCGGAATTGTGGGTTCATCCGTGTCGGTACAGTGCGCGCCTGTGTACTGAATAGCTCGGCGGTATAATGAATCTGCATTGGAATTACCTCATAGTCCCGACCGGTACTGGCCCGTAGTATGTGTGTAGGTTGGTTTCACCACACGCTTGCTCTGTAATTCTCAATGTGTGTAATCAACTGGTTGACCTGATCCCAGGATGAATGAATAATAATACGAGACAGAAACAATAACGGTCTTTTATCTTGAAGTAAGCCTTGGGAAAGACGCAGAAGCAATAGTGTAGAAGGGTATCGGATTTGTGTGTGTGTGTGTGTGAGTTTGATTGATTCTAAATTGTACATTTTATTACGCAATGAGTCCCCGCCTCCCTCCGAAGAAACTAATAAAAGGGGGAGTTTCACGAATTTGATTCCATTTCAAAGTATATGCCCATCTCGCCAAGGTGCGCATAGCTGACAGAGCCAGTTTTTACAAGGGATACCTCAGTCAGTCAGTCAGTGCCATTCCTCTCAATTCGACATCCACTGTCAATAATAAGGGTAAGAGATACGTACAATAATAATTATCGGAGACGAAAAGGGGGGCATAAAAACCTTATAGCGGTATCTACTGGCTCACATCTGTACGCACAGATTGTCAGCAGTATGAGAGGAACTGCGCTGCTTAGCAGCACCGGGATCCTCGTCGCACTCATGTTGAGCGCCACCGTCGGAGTCTGTAAGGGCCAGGGCTATGGTCATGGTGGGGGTAGCCGCGGGGTTGGAGGACTAGGTGGGGGCATTGGCGGATCCACGGGGGGCTATGGTGGGGCTGGTGGTGGGCTGGGTGGCGGGGTGGGTGGGTCAACTGGGGGCTACGGTAGGGGTGGGGGCCTGGGTGGGGGTGTGGGCGGTTCAACTGGTGGTGGTTACGGGGGGTTTGGGGGGCTAGGTGGCGGGGTGGGTGGTTCTACTGGGGGCTACGGTCGGGGTGGGGGCCTGGGTGGCGGTGTGGGAGGTTCAACTGGGGGTTACGGTGGGGCAGGAAGAGGTTTGGGTGGGGGCATCGGTGGGTCAACCGGGGGTTACGGTGGGGCAGGTGGGCTAGGTGGAGGAGTGGGTGGTTCTAC
>WJFA01003447.1:0-12893 GCA_009870155.1 Pseudobourletiella spinata | reverse complement strand
CGTGCATCCACGGAGAGTGCGAAGACGGGCTCAACCAGTACATCTGTCACTGTCCTCCGGGCTACAGGGGCAAACGGTGTGAGATTCAGATTAAGATGTGCGACAGCAACCCTTGTCAGCATGGTGGTGTTTGCAAGGACATGTTCAATGACTACAACTGCACTTGCACGCCGGGCTACGCCGGGAAGAATTGTGAGAAAAACATTGATGAGTGTGCCTTGGTGAAGGAGCCCTGCAAGAACGGAGGGAGCTGCATAGACATGGTGGCTGAGTACAAGTGTGCCTGCAGCCTCCCCTGGACGGGCCCACACTGCGAGCATGAGCTGGACCCTTGCACCCCCAACAAGTGCAAGAATGATGCTACGTGCACTCCATCTAGCAACTACTTGGACTTTGCTTGCAACTGTGAGCTGGGATACACAGGAAGGCTCTGTGGTAAGCTTTGAGCTTGTACTGGTTTGCAAAGGCTTGGATTTCAGATGATAAACGCGAACAATATTCTTTCGTGTAGAAATTGACCTGGACGAGTGTGCGATGACGACGTTGTGCAGGAATGGTGGAACTTGTCGGAACACGAATGGCTCCTACGTCTGCGAATGTGCTCCGGGTTACGAAGGGAGAAACTGTGAAATCAACCGGGATGACTGTGCCATAATCGGGCCTTGCTTGAACGGGGGCACTTGCCTGGATGGAATCGACAGCTACACATGTCTCTGCGTGGACGGGTTCATTGGTCCCAATTGTGGTAAGTCAGCCGGTCGTTAAATTAGGTCCAGTCAGTTGGTTACTTTGTTCATCTATGATGATGATTTATTCTTTTGCATTCTTAGAAACGGACAAGAACGAGTGTGATGCGAATCCTTGTTATAATGGGGCGACTTGCAACGACTACGTGAACTCGTATACATGCACCTGCCCACCGGGATTTTCCGGGACCAACTGTCAGACGAATGATCAAGGTAATAATGATTGCCCTCATTGGCGGAGCAGCATGTAGCTGTTATTATTATGCAGGGTTTTTAAATCCCAAAAAACTTGTTTCTCCTAGACTGCACAGATAGTAGCTGCATGAACGGCGGAACTTGCATCGATGGAGTTAATAATTACACGTGCATCTGTCGGACGGGCTATACCGGACTGAATTGCCAGTACAAAGTCTCTCTATGTGACAAAACACCCTGCCGTCACGGTTCAACTTGCATTGACCTCGGGGACAGGTTCAAGTGCCACTGCCAGTATGGGTACACGGGGGAGCGGTGTGAGGAAGTCATTGAGTGGTGTAAGTCCGGCCCTTGTCAGAACGGAGCCACTTGTGAGCAGCGTGAAAATACATTCAAGTGCCATTGCACCCCCGGATGGAATGGGATGGTGTGTGACGTGGAGATGGTCTCCTGCGTGGACGCTTCCCTTCGCAAAGGTAAAGAATATTTGTCATACGCTCAAAAAATGTCAAGCGGTAATGGAGCAAGGGGGGAGTTAATTAAGAAAAAAATTAATGGGAGGAGGGAAATTATTATTGTTTTTTTCGCCCCATTCACATTATCCATCCACCACATGCAGTGGGAGCAGCAATTAAGTTTTGATTTTTTCCCCTCTGAACAGGCGTTCCATTGGATAAACTCTGCAACAATGGGACATGCGAAGATATTGGCAAGGAACATCGCTGCGTCTGTAAGGATGGCTTTACTGGGAGCTATTGTCAATGTAAGTTTTACAAAAAAATCCTGGGACAAAGGGTGCAACTCATTATGAATATTTGTGAGTACAATTCTGAGAGAGCCTTTTTGTTCCCCCGCAACAGTCGAGAAGAATGAATGCGATAGTCAGCCATGTCAAAATGGAGCGACTTGCTTGGATTTTGTCGGCTCCTACTCCTGCCAGTGCCCACCAGGTTTCCAGGGACCAAACTGTAAGTCTTTCACCCCGAGCCTTAATTAGGATTCTTGATTACTTGTGCTCTAACGAATTTTTATTTTGGTCCACAGGTGAAATTGACATCGATGATTGTGCGGCAAAGCCTTGTCGGAATGGTGGAGTGTGCCATGACTTGGTCAATTCCTTTAGCTGCTCCTGCCCGCATGGAACGCTGGGAAAACTTTGTGGTAAGTAATGTGATCTATAAAAGATACTGCAAAAGAAGATCGCGTGATCTTCGGGAAGGCAGCGTATTAACTCTATTTTTTTCTCACTCTTAGAAATCAACGTGAACGATTGCTTCGACGGGGGTTGCCACAATGGAGGAACTTGCATTGACAAAGTCGGTGGCTTTGAGTGTCAGTGCACTCCGGGATTCGTTGGACAGGTAGGATATCTTGATGAGTAATGTACCCATCTCGCAGCATTAGATTGGAAATTAATCATCCGTGTTTTTTTTCGCAGAGGTGTGAGGGAGATGTGAATGAGTGCCTTGAAAACAGTTGCTCCACCATTGGTACCCAGGCTTGTGTTCAACTTGTGAATACCTACCGGTGTGACTGCAAGCCAGGTTGGGCCGGAAAGTTTTGCGAACATAAAGTTGATGTCTGCCCCTGCCAGAACGGTGGAGTCTGTAGCACGACCCCTGTGCCATCGACTACTGCCCTGACCCTCTCCACGAAGTCCACGGATCACATGTGCCTCTGCCCTACCGGCTACCATGGTGACTACTGCAATCTTACTGGCTCACCGTGCGACAACAATCCTTGTCGAAACGGAGGAGCTTGCGTGGCCAAGGATGGGAAGTTTATGTGCAAATGTCCGCGGGGCACGGAGGGAGAGTTCTGTGCGAAGGATAATCGCGTGGACTGCTCACTGCAACCATGTCAAAATGGTGGGAAATGTCAACTGCAACCCAATGGCCGTGGTTATCTTTGCAAGTGTCCCAGCATGTGGCGCGGTAAAAACTGTGAGGTTTTTGATCCATCGTACCCAGGAGACCTGACCGCAATGCAGGTATGTGTCTTCGTCCATCTGTCCAAAGTAACTATTGTCTCTAAGCCCTGAATGTTATACCTTATTTTTTCTATATTTTACTGTACAGACAAGCTTGGAGTACTATCATGTTCAAGAGTTTGAGCAGGCTAAGAAGCGCTGTGAGAAATTCAACTGTTCCAACAAAGCAAATGACTTCCACTGTGACAAGGAGTGCAACACTTACGCCTGCGACTTTGACGGCGGAGATTGTTCTTTGGGCCTAAATCCATGGAGGAACTGCACCATTCCACGGTGTTGGGAACGGTTTGGTAACGGACAATGTGATCCGCAATGCAACACTGCGGAGTGTCTATTTGATGGGCGGGACTGTGAGCCGAAGCTGAAGCAATGTAATCCTGCCGACAATAATTTCTGCGAGCGTCACTATGGGGATGGGAGCTGTGACCAGGGCTGTAATAACGAAGAGTGTGACTGGGATGGCATGGATTGTGAGACTAAACCACCCGAGCTGGCTCCTGGAATAATGTCCATTGTAGTGAAGAATATTGGCGTTCAGGAATTTCTGGAACATAAATCAGCCTTCCTCCGATACTTGGGACATCAGCTGAGATCGACCCTGAGGATCATGCAGAGTCCACTGGGAAATACTATGGTGTACCCTTGGGATCCATCGGTGAACCCACTTTCCGTCCTTCACAATGGAACTGATCCGTTCAAGTTCTTCTCTCCCGACTCTACCGGAGTTCTCGTCTACCTGGAGCTGGACAATAGAAAATGCTCCAGCAAGAATCAAAGCAACTGCTTCCAATCTGCCATTGAAGCCGCCGAGTTTTTGGCGGCATCAGCCGCCGCTCATGCCTTATCCTCGAATTTTGATATCATTAAAGTTCAGGGGCTTCCAAATACTGTTCCGGCAGGAGACATGGATGTGGATAAACCAAACTGGATGATGTACGTCATCATGGGTGCTCTGACGGTCATTGCTATCGTGCTGGTCATCGGGGTTTTGTTTTCATCTCAGAAGAAGAAATACAAGGGAATCACTTGGTTCCCTGAGGGTTTCCTACGGCATACGCCAACTTCAGCTCAACATCGCCGCTCGCGGCGACGTGGGCCCGATGGCCAAGAAATGAAAAATTTGGGCAAAGGAATGCATCCCTTGGATTTTGATATCGACTCTGGCAACAGCGGAACAGGCTTGAGTATGGGCTATGATGGAATTACTGACGTCACCTCGCAGTGTTCTGATGATTCAGATAGACCACCGAGTAAACGAATGCGATCGGATGCCGGCTATGCCTCTGATCACACCCTGTGTACTGAGTACGAAGATATTGATCCCCGACCCTGGACGCATCAGCATATGGAAGCTGCCGATATTAGAAGACCCGACGTCCATGCACTGACGCCACCGGACACTCACCATCAGAGTTTTGAAGTTGATGTTCGCGGTCCTTGCGGTTTGACTCCTCTCATGGTCGCCTCCCTCCGAGGTGGCGGTTTGGACTCTGGGGAAGAAAACGAGGATGATGGAACGGCTGCCGTGATCGCTGATCTCGTGGCCCAAGGGGCAAGACTGGATGCTACCATGGATAAGACTGGAGAGACTTCGCTTCACTTAGCAGCGAGGTACGCCCGAGCTGACGCTGCCAAGAGATTGTTGGATGCCGGAGCTGATGTAAACGCCCAGGACAATACTGGTAGAACTCCACTGCATGCTGCCATTGCTGCGGATGCCATGGGCGTGTTCCAGGTGAGAATTGATTCGATTAGTTTTTCGATGCAATTCTTCAGCTTTGATCCAGTTTTAAAATCGTATAAAATTACAATGTTCAGATCCTCCTCCGAACCCGTGCCACAAATCTGAATGCCAAAATGCACGATGGAACAACCCCGCTCATACTTGCCGCTCGACTAGCTATGGAAGGTATGGTGGAAATGCTGATCAATGTTCAGGCCGACATTAACGCTGCGGATAACAATGGGAAGACAGCCCTTCATTGGGCGGCCGCTGTGAACAACCTGGAAGCTGTGACGGTCCTACTCAGTCACAATGCTAACAAGGATGCTCAGGACGAGCGGGTAAGTTTCAGTTCTCATAACCTTCGTCACCATTAAAATACAAAGAACATGCTCTGATTCTTGTCTTGTTTCTGTGTAGGATGAAACTCCGCTTTTTCTGGCTGCTCGAGAAGGAAGTTACAGCACTTGCAAGCTCCTGCTCGATCATCATGCCAACCGTGATATTGCTGATCACATGGATCGACTCCCTCGCGACGTGGCTCAGGAGCGGCTACATCATGACATTGTTAGACTTTTGGATGAGCACGTGCCTCGCCTCTCTGCCGTGCAGTCCATGCATCATCACCAGAGCTCCAATGCTTCCAATTACAATGGAGGCTCCCCTGCCAGCCAAAATCAACTCCCTAGCGGGTCCAGCTCCATGTATGGCACATCGAGTAGCTCCCAATCTAATCAACAACAGCAGCAGCAACAACAACAACAGCAACAACAACAACCGCCGAAACCAAAGAAGCGCACAACTAAACAGTCTAGCAGCGATGATCAAATGACGATGGTTCCTAAGGCACCTCGGAGGCCAGCAAGCCGGAAGAAGAAATCAGCTGACTCGCTCCTGAATGGTATGAGCAGCAACTGTGGAGGTGCCATTAATCATGGGATGCTCGATAGCTCTCCCATGAGCACGGATAGTAGCACGATGAGCCCGCCGGAGCATATCCCGCACATGCACCATACGCAGGCTCACGCGGGAATGTATACTCTGCCACCTAGCTCAATGGCGATCTCACAGCCGAACTTGACGTCACTCACGGATGTCCAAGGAATGCCGTTTAGCGGTTTACATATGAATAAGGCACCTCCGCCATACGAGGATTGTTTGAAATCCATGTCTATTCATAACTTACATACGTACACCGCAACAAACTACAGTAATCCCTTCAGTGGATCTCAGCAGCAGCAACAACAACAGCAATTTCAGCAGCAGCAACAACAACAACAGCAACAACAATTTCAACAGCAGCAGCAGCAGCAACAACAACAACCACCTCAGTACTTACAAAACACATCCCCGTTCCCCAGCCCTCAATCCGTTGCTTCACACTTTACCCCATCACCAAATTCGATGAGCTACGTAGGATCTCCACCGTCGTTACCACCCCAGTCCGCCACCTCACCCAATAAAAGACCTTCACTACCCACATCCCCCACTCACATTAAAGCCCTTCGCACGGCTCACCAGAATCGTCATGGTAGTCAATTGTTAGGGGGCAATGGGAATGCTTTCGATTACCCTCCTAGTAACAGTAGTCAGCAGCAGCAGCAACAGCAATACTATGGCAATAGCGTAGGTAATTGTGGAGGAGCGGCCAGTGGTAGCGGCACTACGAGTCTTACAAACTATCCCACACCCCCGTCACAACACTCAAGCGATGGCTCCACTCCCCATTATGCCCCGGAGAGTTACCCAACCCCATCTCCGGAGTCGCCAGGACAGTGGTCTTCCTCCAGTCCTCACTCAACTTCGGACTGGTCAGAGGGTATGCAGAGTCCGGGACACATTTATAACTCACATGGACAAGCCGTGCAACTCCAGTTTACGCATTCCAGTTCCCGGGGTCATGAAGGAATCTTCATTTAAGCTTATGTCATGTTATCTAATAGAATTTAGTTCCCATTATTTTCGAAAAAAACTGATAGTAATATCGCTCAAAATAACACCAATAATATTTGTTGTTGTTAGTCATTGGGAATCCTGTTTTTGTAAATGCGAGATTAATTTAATGAAGAGAACGCTTTAATTGTATAACGGCGCAGTTTTAGTGATGTGTAGCTCTATATAGCTTTTTTAGTTTCTGGGTGTACAAAAACTGCGTGTAATTTATTCATGTTTGTTGTTACTATTTAACCTGTACGTTGGTCTGGACTTTTGTTTATGAATAATTTTTTTAAGTTTTACCACTCCTTACTATTTTCTTTAATTATATGTGCACTATGTGGCAAGTTAATGAGCTGTTGGAAGGCCTACGGCGCCGATCTCGGGATCCCATGTAGTTATTGCTGTAGACTTCAAGCTGAGTCCGAGTAAATCGTTTGCACTTGTTCTTTACCTGTACAAATCGTTAAGAAGCTTACTGAATGTTAGGGTTAGAATTTATAAAATGTTGATTCATTGGGTTTTTATCGATAATATGACATGGTCATAAGTTTGGATTGTACACATGTACGAGTACAACCGAGGACGAAGCTCTTATGTCAGGGTATCTGCAGAAAGTGCACAATAAATGGTTATTAAATAATAATAATTATAAGAATAAATAATATTGTTATATGTCGTAGCCAATGCAAAATAAATAAATGTTTGAACTGACGGACTTTATTGTGTTACAACCCAAACAATTATTTCAATTCACAATTTGCATACCGCGACAGCTGGTTGAATGCGGGCTGCTAAAAAGCCCAAGTAATAATGACAATGTAGCTGTGGTTATAAGATTATCATTTGTGGGCACAACTAAAAAATTTGATAACTTCTTTTTATCACTGCGTTGCCGTTGCTCACTTTTAACACTTTCTTCGGAGCGTTGCAGGTCACTCAAATGTTTTTCCATTGACTCTAATTTGAGTCTAAATTTCTCAGCAGTAGCTTTGTCCTTGTCTTGATGACGTTTCATGGATTCACGTAGCCTGGCAATGTCATTGTGCACTTGCTTTATATTTTGCTCCAAGTTGAGCATCTTCCTGTTCAAATTTTTCGATGTTTCTTTTCCAAGGTCTTCTTTTGGTGCTGCTTTCACATTTGTCTTGCACAACTTTGCATTAAGAAAGTTGAACAATGATTCCGAAGATTTTCGCTTTTCTTCATCTCGTTTAGCTCGTTGCTCCTCCTTCTTCTTCATGCGTTTCAACCGCTTTTCAACACTGAAAATGCTTCCATTTCCAGCTTTCTCCTTCAGCTCCATACAAGTATCTAGGGAACGTCCACGAGGCAAAACGACAGCGTCAACGGGCTCGATCCTTCCGTCACCTCTAGGTCCCAGCCCGGTTCCGACAACATAACCCATTTTTGCCATCAGTTTAGACCCAATTCCCTGGATGGAAATCACCTCCATTAAAAGAAAATCTTGAACAATCGTTACTAGTTTGCTAAAAATAGACTTGCGGCAATATTTAAAAACCTTAGTGTATTTTTCCCACTCTCCCAAGGGACCTGTTGCTTTCATTTGAAACATCCAAAGATTTCTCACTTCATCGTCGTCAACAGCTTGGCTAATATCTTCGTCACTGTCTTCTTCGGAATCTGACTCCAATTCTGACACATCTGTCCCCTCATGATCGTCATACAGTGGAGTAGTTTCATGAAGGGGTACGGTTTGGTAACCTTCATAAGAGTCATACTTCAGCTTGCACTCATTTGATTCGGAAATCTCTGTGAAGGTCAAATTTTCTTCATTTAGTGATTTGCTGTCACAAATAAGTACCTACAAATTTCACGCATGTTTATTTAGTAACCGATTTTACAAACCTGAAATGGTGGCTTTGTACCACAAGCCATCAGAGTATTTGGCCAGTACACGGGATCCTGACTTGATCCGTGAGAAATCAGGCTCACTACATTTAGAGGCGAGTTAAGACAATAAACTTCATAAACCGGCGATGTTTAAATAATAGTCCATATTGTTGATTATTAACTTGAGAATCAAACTTACGAGTACTCTCGGAGCTCAGAAAGGGGGACAATTTCACCATGTGAAAACTTGCATGAGGCGTCCTCAAAGCGGCAACGACCCTCCATAAAATATTGACAGGGCAGCATGCTCTCCGCAACAGGTTGAGAAAATAAGACGCGCACCATAATAGTGTCCAGTGAATCACCTGCAGGAATAGACGGGAAATTCGGTTTAAATACCTGAGTTCACTAAAACACTTTTACGACGATTAATTATGCTGCTATGACTGAACGGACTAACCATCGGATGATTCGATATTTAATACAATTGCGTTATAGTATCCAACTTGACCCCAGTGATGCTCATGAGGTGCTTTGCACTTCATTCCTTCCAGCGCCGAGAGTTCATTCTAAAAAAATATATTACCGAGTCAGAAAATTTGAATGTTTTCCACACAAAAAAACGTTCAAGGGGTTTCATGCCTCTATATCTGCTTGTGTTTCATCAGCGTGGTGTTCATCTTTAAAATCAGCACTTTCAGCTGCTTCCTGAACTTCTAGATTACTTTTTGAATTAGGAACACCGGAATTTGTACCCCCAATATCCTGACTGGAACTATTTCCTAAAGCAGCTATCTCTGCCTGTAAATTAATAAATCCACATATCATATACGCATACATAGTTGAAAATATCGCGGTCGTTCCATGATATTTATATGATGATAATTGGAGTTACAACACTTCTTGCTGGAAACGTGTTTATAAACTTGAGTATATTACTTGAAAGCGTAAAAATTCATCTTCAGTTCCTGTGTCAATTGCCGCATCTGAATTCTGTAGAGGAGATGCAGAGCTGGGTTCGGTCAAGTTTCCATGGAGTAGCTCTTCGAGCTGCTGTATCATCAACTCTAGACCAGGCTTGTCCGTATCACTAGCTGCTGCTAATGCCTGCTTCATTTGGTTGATCTGAGCATTAAGCTCATCCATCTTCTTAAATTACTCGTCGTAAAGCTGTTTTGGAAGAACAAATTAGTGAATTGCAACACTAAAACCGGATACAGAAGATTCTAAGAGTCAAAATTTATACAAAACAAGTAAGTAATAAATGCGGATAAAAAAGCAAAATGCTAGACAGTATTAAAGCGCAATGATTATAGAGCTCAGTGCATCATAGCATAACAACCCGGATTCACCTATTTTCAGAATTGACGAATAGTAGCGATTCGTCGTCAAAACTCCGACTACAAGTCAAAATACTCGGATGGTTCTTAGTTCTGCTACTATCGTCTTCAATTTCCGTTTCTGAGGACGAAGGAAGCGTATGTCCATTCTTCACGTGCTTACTAGACCGGAGCAGCTAATGCGTAATTACAATCCAACGAAAGATTCTTCAACAATTCAACAAATCTTTAGTTCATTTTGAGTGCACTACTGTTCTCGGGTTCCATTAAATAAAACTGTCAGTTTTGAATGTCGTGTCGGGCGGTAAAAGATCATGTGACCTACATCCGAGCGAAAATCTCACTCCTCCATGCGGTCAAAGCTGAGAACACATCGGTTCTCGTTGCGGCCTGGTGTTGTGGACATCTGCTCTGTCGGCGTGAGATTTCTGGAAATTCTCGGACTCTCTCCGGATTTCAAGACTCGAATAATTACCAAAAATGGCGGATAAACCTATTGTTCTTGCCCGAGTAAGTCCATTTAGATTCAGTTGTTACAATGCTGATATGCCGGATCAGGTCGTGGTTTTGCTCAAATCACAAGTTCGGTGCCATGACGTACTGAATGTAGTAGTGCAGAACTGCCTTAGAAAAATTTTGGCTGCATTGAAGCCCACTAACGTTCATATTATTTGCTCATCCGAGAATATTACTGGTTTTCCGTTCGGTAGTCATAGTCATTACTGTGCTAAGAGACAAGAATTTTCAAGTGGGAGCGAAAATCACAACACTTCTTTTATTCGGTCATCGTCAATTGTAACAATTACTTTTTAATTCATGTTGCCGTGTAATAAGTGTTTGACATTAAGTTGATCCGAGCGGTATGTAATTGTAGTGAATGTCATACATATCATATTCTCTAGAATTTTCGTGCATCAGAAGTTGTTCTTAACATTTTGATTTTAATTTTTCCTAAGGTGATCAAGCTCCTCGGACGAACTGGATCCCAAGGCCAGTGTACCCAAGTGAAGGTGGAGTTTATTGGAGAACAAAATCGTCAGATTATCCGAAATGTGAAAGGACCGGTCCGTGAAGGCGATATTCTCACCTTGCTTGAATCCGAACGTGAAGCCAGAAGATTAAGGTGATGCGGCTAAAAAGCCGCGGAACCAATTAAAATTATTTCCTTTGTGTTACGATGACTTCAAAATAAACATAACGTAACAATAATATGTTGGTTGAATATTTTCTTTCCACAGTTTCGATAAACATAAAATACCTTCTACCTCATTTTCCTCTCCATTTATTTTTTAATTTGGGAAAAAACGGTTGGACCTCAGATTAATGAATGACTGAGTAATAAGAACACCATAGAAATTTTAAGCGGATTTACAACTCAAGACCATTTGGTTTATTCAAGACAAGCTGTGTTGACCCGAAAGATTTCCGGGCTATATGAGGAAGGCCCTGTAAAATTTAGCAAGGATCAAGCGTATGTACAGTACGTCAAATATCAGAATACAATAAATATCAATAGAAAACCATTTAAATTTGATAGTTTAGGTGGAGCCTTCGTTGTTTCCATATTGGTTCGGCTCCGGATCAAGCTAGTCTAGCAGAATTAAATGGTTTTTTCTTGAATTCTGATATTTAACGTAACGTCTACATTTATATACACTAGTCTCTCGCTAAATATATCAGGGTCTTCTATACACAGCCTGAAAATCTTTTGGGCCAATATAGCTATTCTCACGTAAAATTACTGCGTTGCAATGCACCGGCATCATCAATCAGAAATGTAAGGGCTACAAAATCTGAGGTATAATGATGAGTGTAGTAAATGTTCAAAGTGCAGTCATAAAACCCTAAAATTTATTCTTTTACGCAAAGGCAAATGCCAAAAATTAAATTCTAGATTCAAACCAAATTGGCAACTGAGAAGTCACACATGAAACAGTTAACCGAATGAAGTGTGGACTTTCGTCTCCTCTTACATTTTTCTAGATGAATCGGTGTTGTAAAATGTTGGGCTTAAACACTGATCCAGTGGACAATTCATATGGTTTTTTTCTCATACAGAGGGCATTGGAAAGACTAAGAATTCATACAACGTGGAATGAGGCTGCATCAAGCTATGCATTGCATAAAGAACGTTTGGAGTCCTGCATCATGGTAAAAAATCAGAAGTCATTTAAACTACACAAATATATTTTATCAAAATCATTCCATTCTAAAATTATCTTCAGCATATTCAAAACAATAATGATTCTTAATTCTAGTCAGTGCTGAGAATTTTTGCATTGAGACATATTTGGCTCAATGCAGTATTCAAAGTACACGTAACCCTTCCCAACGTGGGTCCCAGTTTGATGCATCTCGCAATTGTAATGTGGAAATAGAATCGTGGAGGACGCTAGAGGCAGGGTATAGAGGCTAAATGTATCATTTGGCAAGGGATAAGTTAAGTATGCAGTTGTATGAAATGGTGATGTGCCAGTTGGAACTTATCAACTGCATATTGTATGACATGCCCGTTGGATCTATTGGCAGCGTATCAGTTAAATTTTTATCAAATGACAAAGTATCAGTTTGGAAAGGCAGTTGTCCAGTGGATCATTTGTCCATGTATAAGTTGTCTCTTTGCTAGACCTGTATCAGTCTCCACTGGATCCCTTGTCCGCACACCGTAATGCCCGCACTTTGGTATTACATCCCTCGATTGCGCATGAGTATTGATCTGCGGGATCCGGACAACTGAACCGACGGACGGCTCAACCCGGACAAAAATGCATGGGTCGGACCGTTGAACCTCCAGGGGCGGACGAACGACCCGCCATGATAAATCATTATTCACATAGCATTAGCATATTTTAATGACCCAAAGGCTTCTCCTTTTGGTTTATCGCAAGAGTAGTTTTCTCGAGTAGTTTTTACACAGGATTGGATGATGTGAAAATAATGCAATATACCAAAGGGAGGACCCTTCGGCGCATTAAAATCCTTATTGGAATTCTAGTGTTCAATTTCTCCTAGAATCAAAGTTTATGAAATTGTAATGTCAAATATTTCTTAAATTAGGCATTAGTTGGGTGAAAGACTTCAGCGTTAGCATATGCTGTATGAATAAACCG
>WJFA01003446.1:0-12894 GCA_009870155.1 Pseudobourletiella spinata | reverse complement strand
GTACTTCCCCTCTTTCTTTTCCCCGGCCGTGCTGAAAAGTTGAATTGAGACATTGGAAAAGTGGACTTTTCCCACTAAATCAGGAAATCCCTCGCCCCCTTTCACATGGGACTCCGACTCCACTCCGGTATTACGTTCAGGCGGAGAGCTAATAGTCGCTCCACTGAACATGCCACTAGCAGTGCATAAGTCACGCCGGAGTAAACATGACGGATTGTCCCCAACTCGTGCTGGTGCATTCCTGCAGTAGTACCACGCACACGTCCACCCACCAAGCCCTACGGCTGACCAGTGCGAGGCCCCTGCTTGGTTCAGCACACACGGAAATTACACATTAACTCCTTTTTAAACGCTCAAAGATCCATCCCTCCGTCCCGTTCATAATTCATGGAGTTGACGCTTGGGCGAGCAAGGCCGTAAATAAAGTATAAAATCCATAAGTTCCGCCGGAAAAACAGCTTTTGGGGAGCTAAACGCACCGTGGCCCACAAAATTTGAAAATAAACGTGAGGTAAATTTCAACTGACTGAGTGCGTAGGCACTTCTCGAGGCAATACTAAAGGCCACACGAAAGCCTTGGTCCTCAGAGTACTCCACGAACTTCCTCCGGCCGCGAGATACACATCCAGTATCTCATTGACCCAATATTCTGAGTCATCAGGATTACCCAAAGCATGACTCACCCCGCGGTATTCCCGAGCGCAGTTGTACAGACTGTGCAGCCATACCAATGTGGGTAGACCTCAACGGAAATGCTAGGAAATCAACTTCAATTTAAACGAGGTGGTTCTCATCCATTCGACCAGCTGTTGCTTCTTGGAATGTAGATTGAAAAAGAGGGAGGTGGACCTCCGGCTAGTAGCCTCCAGGCAATTTGGAATCCTAGCTTGTACCTACCCTGTTAGACTTCTTTGCATAGGAAAAAACAGCGCCGGGAATGACCATATTTTGTCCTCTAACCCACTATTCCACCAATACAGTGACATTTTGCATGATGGAGTTACAACGGAATTTCATGTCTCCGTAAAATTTGAAAACATAGCAATATAGGTGGAGTTTTTTGATGGTCGGAGCACGATAAAATGGATACCACGTCATCTATACACTCCACGTCCCTCCTTGTAATAAGGGAGGGAATAGGATTCGGTGTGCCGTGAGCCCTGGAGTTTCGACAGCTGGAGACTGCCGACACATGTTGTGAACACTCCGAGCCACCACTGCGATATCAGGAGCAAGCGTAAAAAATGAGATATGGAATCATGGCAAATAACCTCTGACTGAAAGGGAGACATCAGAAGGGGACGTCTCGGGGAAAAAATAGTCCTGAGTCAGTCCTAGAGGATCCCTGTGTGGACGGGACATGGGGAAAGAGTGTGGAGAGCACATAATGCGAAAACAAGTGTGCGGGGAAAGGCGGACTTGCAATACGTTGACAAGGGCCAGTGTAGCAATATGATCCAAGCTGGTTTCTTACGCAATTTACGACGAGAAGAGAAGGAGTGGATGGGCAGAGCTGTGTATAATTAAATTTGAACAATGAGTTCTGGAGTGGAATGGACCGGCTTTCACTTCTTGTGCAATATTAGCAACTATTACGGGAAGATGACGAGCTTTTTCCGCAGCAGCTTATACATATATATATATAAAAACAAGCACGTGCCTTCAACAACATAAGTTTCTCTTCCCAACCCGTGATATTTTTACTCTCATACCTCATCCTACTCAACTACTATCCTTATGAATATTAGTTTACATATGCACTCACCCCCGCTCGAATTAGCCCACTGTCCCAGAAACGGGAATAAAAGGTTCCACCAGGGAAAATCCTGTGAGTAAAAACATGTTGAAGGGACCAAAAGTGTGGCGAAGCACGTACGATTCCTCAAAACCGTTTCCCGGGAAAAATGAGATAGGGGGCGGCAGCGAAGGTTTTAGTACGTGCAAAGCATGACTTGGCAAGGGATGATGGTACGACTATCACCCGATTTTGGATGTGTAGGTAAGAACCCTTGTGGGTAAGTGCGTAGTACAGTATGCCCATATGTGGGAGATAATGGATTGGAACTGTGCAGGTGAATAGAAAGCTGGCGCGTTCAACCAGCGCATAAACTCTGGGTAATTGAAGGGCCAGACCGACTGGTTGACTGACTGACTGAGTTGGCTGGCTGAATGGTTGACTGGTTATAGCTGAAAGGGCCCGGGTGAGAGGACAATTGAAACTTGGAATCTGCTCTACCTTCCACGTTGAGTAGCATTGCCAGATTCATCTTAGGCTCGGTATTCACTTGGCACTCGTACACCCCTGCATCCCGCTTCTGCACATATCGTATCTCCAGGTTCCAATCGTCCGAATTTTCCGGATGAATCACTGCAAACCGTGCATCTCCCGTAAATGTGTAAATACTTGAGGTGAGAACATGTAAATCCCTCTTCCGGATCCACGAGACCTGAAAATCAGAGAGAGAGAAATAGATTATCCGTATGAGACTTATTCAACCAGCAGTATTGGAGGTTCATCAAATCGTCGTGATACCCGTCGGCAGGATTTTTTTTGCGTCGGTCTGTTTGGTGCGTTACTTGATTGAGTTCGTAAATGGGACGTGTGCGCCTAGCGGAAACAGGTAGAAATAGTGTATTTGACGTGAGATGGTACCCATGACCGCCGCCGTAAATGCGAGTGTACACTACCTCACCGGACCACAGGGATACATTGTCTACTATCCCCATCAGGTGCGGTATATTGGGGTGATTTAGAGATGAAGGCAGTGTCGCATGTTAGTGCAGGTCGTGGGTTCGACCATCAGCGGCTTTATTTTTTTCTCTTTCCATTCATGCTGTAGCGATAAATTTGCAGTCTCCAACAACATGTACGTGTATGTGTGCTGGAAACTCCTTGTGCAGTGAGAAAGGTGTGAAGAATGGAGGCAGTCAGCTATGCTCTCATAGTGACTGCAGGTTCACTATATCCTATTTTCAGGTTGATTATATTCCATTATGACATATGACATTACGACATTATATTCCATGTATGCCAGCCCCTCTACCAAGTCATTGGTGGGGACTTTGGTAAACACTGTGATCAAATGTCTCTTGTCAATGAATTCAAGGCCTGGGATTTTGATTGGTATACAGAAATGCTCGTGGAGTGATGATGACTAAACGCTAAAGTGTGACAATGTAGAACCCAGAAAAAACTTTTCCACACTCATAAGCACTTTCGCAACAAAGTTGACACCAAATTCTAAGTAATCCCGCACTTCCAAAAACAACACTTTCTTCGCTCTCCTCCAGAATTTTCAAAGTAGGCTTAGCTTAACAAATCTCATTGTAGATCAGAGGGGAACTTTAAGCTTTGCCACTCTAGTATGCACATTAGGTCAGGTTTACCCGTCTGGAGAAAGGATGAACTCAACCGTGTGTAATGTCCACCCTCTTGCCTTCTTCCACAACCTTCTGCGCGCTGTTTTTGTGTTTTTCAATGTGCGAGTTATTCTCACAGTAGACTTTCAAATACAGCTTGCTGTTGTGCGTGTGTGTGTGTGTGTCAGGTGTGGCGGGATTCATAACTCTGGAACTCCCTGTATCTGTCCGTAAATAATTTAAAAACAAACCCGCCTCCCAAGCTAAGAAAGTGTGTCGTATCCGCATTGCGTTTGTGGATATGTATGTAATATAGAGCATAGACGTAAAAGTTCTTTAAAGCTACACTCATCTAGAAAATCCGTGTAACTATACGAACATCTATGCACAAGTGAAAGGAACGTAGATGCATTTGAGGGCGAAACCTCAAGAAGATGTAAATAATACATCTATACCGAACCGGTTCATTGTCTTGCTGGACTGAAATCAATCTTGGAAAACAATTTACGAATCCTGAATCCATTGAAAGGTTCCGCTTCAAATGATGCTAGGCGAAGACAGTATGTGTAGGAAAGAGAGAGAGAGGAAGTCTGGTTCCATAAGTAATAGAAACCTATATTGAGGATTTGCCAAAATCTCCTTCCTCTTCACCACACCCACCACAACACAGCTTTCTCCCTCTCTGTCTCTCTCTTACACCCTCCATCTCACGTCCGCCTTTGGACAACCCAGACTTTCTCCACTTTCACACCAATATTCATTTCCCTAGAGACTTAAATCTTCCAGTCATACACTTTCACATTCTCACACAAACACACACTCGCACAAACGCGGATTTACAATCTAACATACCCCACATAGATTCCGCACCTGTACATATCTGTGCATTGTATGTATAGGCATACATAGGCGCAGTTCTTTCACCTCATACCTTCCATTCCATTTCCATGGCGATTGCATGGTGAGAGCACTCAGCAGTCCGGTTATGGTTAGATTTCACTCTCAAATCCCAATTTTTTTCATGCGTAAACTCACTCCAAGAGGATCAAAACAGAGCAAATTGTTGACTGAAAAAGGCTATATGGTTCCAAATGCCATGGGCATGTTGTAGAGTACGTGTTAGAAGGGGAAAAACCAACGGGCTTGATTACATCAGCAAAATAATGCGTGTGTACGATGGAGAGAGAGAGCGAGGGACAGACCAGATGAATCATGGGGAAAGGACGAGGCAACAGTAGAGAGCATATGGAGTAAACTATCCGCCTCCTTCCGTCTAACATTCAAACGTGCATTCCCTCCTCTCCCCTGTTGAAGGAATTCGAGACGTGAGCTGATTCTCATCACCTTGCTGAACAAGCTCATAGCCGGGACAGCCCGGCTGTCATGTTTCTACCTAGTTGAAACTTCAAATAGAATATTCCTCAAGTGCACTACTATATTGCCATCACTCACGTTTTCCTTTCTTAGCTCCACCTTACAAGCACTCACCACCACCACAGGCATGTCTCGCACCGTTCTAACCGGCTGTCAAGGCCCCGACCCAGCCAAGTATTCTATTTCCTGTCGTCAATATTTATATTCCGCTCCCTCCACTTGTTTCATTTCCCACCCAAAAGCCATCTCCATTCTATAATCTTCAGACGAAAGAAGACACTCTTGCTCCACAGAGGGTGCGGTAGCTACCGGATTTAAATGTTTTGTATAGTTGTAATAAATTTTTAATTCCATTCCCCTTGAACTTTGCGCGATGTTCTACAGTCTACAGGGCGGTAAACCAAGTTCTAATAAAGTTTCTATCGGGGATGACTTGATAATGAGGGGAAGTCAAGTATGGGTGGAATGATTGTATATGTGAGATGTGAAACAGCATGTTCTACCGGAAAGTACTTTATTAGGGGCGGGGCAGGGGATGGGAGCATAAAAGTAGTTGAGAGGAGGAGGAGGGTCAGATTATAAGATTAAGGGCCATAAAGTAAAGCGAAATAAAGAGAACTTAAGAGATTACGGAAATGATGAAGATGGGGAAATCGGGGTAGTTTATTATGCAATTGGGTGAGGGGAGTGGGAGGGCCTTTTCCAAGTCGTCGCCATAGGGGTTGCCGCACGGGGCATAGACATACAGCTACTCCGCAGCAGATGGATGACTAAGGCTGCGCCCAAGGATATAAGCGAGAGTATATGGGTAATAACGGGAAATGGTGAGGGAGAGGGAAATTCGACTTTCAGCGAGCTTGTTGTTTTCTTCGTCACTAGTCGAATCAATGAGGCGTGTGTGTGGGGGAAGACTTTTCCTTTTCCCACTTTCTCCAGCCCTCTCTTCCCCTTCCACATGTACATGTGGAGAGGAAACTTTTTTGCTTTCACGTCCCACCACCACCACCGGACTCTAATAAATTCCAGTTTTCCTACTCTGTCTCTCGCCTTCCCACTTCCGCTCTGTCCACTATCCCCGACCTACTTCTTCCACTGAGCTCACTCTCTCCAACCTCTCAACTACCACAGTGTCTCACATAAAATGACCGAATTTAACCCTAGACAGTAAGGCGGAACAAGTTTTCTCCTCTCTCTTTCTCTCAGTCAGCTTAGAGACTCAAGCGATTCCACCTTTCCTTCCCCGAAGACGCGAAGCATTATCCGCTTGAATTTCCTCTTATAACTCAGACTTTCATTACTTTCATCGCCAGTTAGATTACTCCATGGAAAGGGGGAGTAATGATAATTGCAATTGGAAATTAGCCGCTGCTGACCATATTTTCACTGAAAAAGTTGGAGTGGGGATGAAATTGACAGAGGAAATTCCGTTTATGAGCCCCAGAATCCCACCAAAAATCCTTCCGCAGTCATATGATCCCGACCGCTCGATCCCTTCTGTATCCTACTGTGGAAGGGAGGATGGCAAGCGATTATCTCATGGCTTCCTCCGCAGTGGAAGGAGTAATAGATCAAATCGATCCTTTCTCTCAACTTTCTCCCGCCCTTTCTGTTTTGTGGAAGGGAAAGTCGCAGAGTATAATTCAGCGGATGTCAAAGCGGGACTGTGACCGAGTCAGCCAATCAAATCCCTGTGTATGTGTCCTCCGAACAAAGGAAGACGAGAGAAAGAATGAAAGAAAGAGAAAGTACGTGGCCAAGGATACAACTCCCAGGTTGTAAAGTTGATTTCAGCCCGTGCACATAGACACATACACATCGTCACAATCCGAATTCCCTTCCCACTCCCGGTGTGTGCCTTCAAGTGAGACCTAACGTGTTTTCAGGGGACAGAGAAAGGAGGCGAGAGTTATAGAGAAAGTGGTGTGGTATAGCAGTGTGGAGAAAGGAGAGTCGTAGATCAGAGAGTCGAGAGAGGAAACAGACGGAGGATAGGAGGAGGAGGACAAAACAAATAGTCGGATGTGTAAATACATTCCAGGCTTTTACGAATCGATCAAATCAGCCATTTCCAATAAGTTACACTAAACTCAATATAACACCGAGGAGGACCCTCTGTTCCAGGTCACCACTTTCAATCCGGCGGAACGGATGAGCGGGGATTCTGGGGCTACTGACGTAAAGTGTATAAGCTTAGAAGGGTCGGGAGGAAAAAATGTGAGAACCATTACTTGCAGCCACGGGGAACTTCGGCAACTTTTCCCCCTCTGCGTATCATACTTTCTCCATAAATTCAAAACTTTCTCCTCCTTCACCCATACGCCTGCCCTCATCATCCATCTGAGAGCATTATTAACTTTTCATTGTTGTTTATGGATGGCTATCCACGGCAACTCCACGTCGGTATCAACAACACACACCACTCCAATCCACACCTACGCGTTCACTAGCACTCTTCAACGCTCCGTTCATCCATTCAATATTGCTCTAATCGCTCCTTCTTTCGCCTTCACAACGCACCGCTCCGTTTTCACATTAAAGCTAGCCTATCTATTAAAGCGGAGGGGGCGTAAGTGGAAATGGTTTGACAAGTGACTTACCTCTGAGCTAAAAATAGGGACTCCCTTCAAGGCATACCTGATCGAATGGCTCTTTTCACTCCAGAATGATCCCTGCTATTACTGAAACAACTAATACAGAGAAGGGGTGCATTTGCTACGGAATTTCCGCATATCCCATGAGCAGGGCGGGGCGTGTGACTGCAGGATCATCGGGACGCGACCACGGTCGTCATGTCTAGGATTATATGGCCACTAGGGCCATTTCGAGGTTGCGAAGGAGGAAAAAGTTTTAAATCTCGGGTATTATTCCCAGGTGAGTTAACGATGGCCAAAGTACCTCCTGCTCCAGAGCACGAAGGAACCTCCTGGAAGTGACCTGGGCCTATAAAAGTGTGAGAAAAAAAGGAGGGAGGGAGGTTGTGATGGGAAAAATTTTATCCATCAAGGTCATACCGTAACTCCTTCCCTGTAGCCCTGCTCTCACCTAACGGCCAGCCATTAGCCGTAAGGACGACACGGAACGTGAGTGGGAGTATACACAGGGAATCGGGAGGAGTGAGAGAGAAAGAGAAGGTTTGAGATGAATAGACGACTTGCAGGATTACTCGCACCCTTCTCAAGTACTTCTCAAGACTTTATGTAGGCAGCTTGAGTGAGAGAGAAAGAGCGGGAAGGAGAGGAGAGCGGAGCATGAGAGAGAGAGAGAAGGTGGACGGCGTGAGGAAGGAACCCAAGGAAAAAGCATATCCTCACCATTTGTACTAAGTGCTCTTTCGCCAGGAGTGCAATTCAAGCCGGCAATAGTCCATTTAAGGAAGACATCAAAAATTTCTCACCAATATCAATCCACTTGGTCCCCTCTCCTCATCGTTAAATCCTTTGAGTACGGACAGGTACAAGAAGTGGCGCACTCGCACTCGCTCGCCTAAACTCAACTGAACCACAAATGTTGCCGTAGAAATGGGTCCAAGTGGTGCAGAGAAACACATGGTTTAACCCAGAATATAGACCAAACTTTCGCCATTAATAATTTTAACCTACTTTGTTCCTAGGTCTAAAACGGTCAATATTACCACAAATCCTCTGGTCAACTTTTACCCTGTTTCTACCATACTTTCACTTCATGGTGAAAGTAAGTATTAATTTTCCACTGCTCTCCACGCAGTCTGGGTTTCTGTGTTGTACACAACGTGAGAGTTGACATGAAAGAGGAGTGAATGCTCAGGGCTAGGATAGTTGGCCATGGTGTAACTATTAAATGAAGAAACCAGGGGCTCATTGTGGACTGCGTATCTACGCAATGCTGAGACGAGCCTATTGGATACTACAACTGCCGGTGTACGTCATCAAGTCGCAGCCATTGTCACCCAATCTTGAGCTCATGTTGAGTTAAAACGAGTAGTAGGTGGCCTATTTTGTCTGAAAATCTAGTTTGATGCAATAATTGTTTCACCGTTAACCTTTTGGAAAAATTTGGCTTGCAGCATCACTGAAAAGTCCAGGAGTACTGCTAACTGCTACCTTATTCTGTTTATATTTAGATATCTTTGCAATTTGCCCCGATTTAACTAATTTTCCCTCTACTACTGCATCGTATGTATGAATACCCGAAACTGATTTTCAAACGCTTGGACCCCTTTTTGGTGCACTCTTATGGAGGGAGGGGGCAGAACTGGACGTATCCAGTGGCGATGCTCCCGCCGACAATTCTTCGGCCTTACATGCCTGAAAAAATGTAGGATTTGCACTCCTCTAGCTCAACTAGGAAAGTCAAGACGGGGTGCAGGTCAGAAAGTGTGACTTTTACTCCGGGGGCTGGTAAAGTTGCGGAATAACTCGGCATGTGCGAGGCCTAACATGAAGGGGTGGAGTTTAGTTTTAGGCTAGTTTTGGAGGCGAGAGTACAAGCACCGAATGAAGGCGAAAGAGTGGAAGTTATTCGTACAAGTTTACATTGGGAATAAAAGTCAGGGAAAAGTTTCTTAGCTTCGCCCTCGTTCCTGGGTCTCTATACGCAGAGAGGAGAGATTATTGGATAGACAAAGGCAAATGAGGACGTTCTGTCTCCATCCCCACTCCGACTATCGCGCGTCCGTCTGACTTTCCTTCTCTAATTTATAATGTATTTTAAATAGGGATTTCATTCACATCCAAGTCCTCCACTTCCCCAGTATTTTTCCTTTTTCCCTCCCATAATGAATGCATGGGAGGATGGAGCGGATGAAGCTTGTTTTCAAACCCCGTTTTCTTTCTTCCCCTTCCTCAATCCAGTCCTTCTTCCTTGAACCAAGGAAGCTGAATGTTGGCAACTTGAAAACCCTAAAATACTCCCTTGTAATCCTGTGAGCTTAGGGACGCGTGCTACATGCTATACTACTAGGATGACCCCATTGAATATGTGCAAACATGAGAGGCGTCGTGAAGTAAGTAGGAAAACTCCTAGTTGACTCACTTTCATGCCTTAAATCGTTACTGAAGGCGGAGGAATCGGATCGTCGCCATCCCATTACGCTGAACCGGTACTGCAGTGGCTCCTCTAACACTTCCATATAGCTCTTCCCATCTCTTATGTAATGCTCTGGAAATATCCTTTCCCCTCTCATAATGGTACAGTCTTTGAATATTATTTCTCTCGTCTTTTTTCCAGTCACCAGTAAGCACCACTACTTCGAACAGAAAACGAGTATATGGCTATACTTCAGGATCATCGTTGGTGGTAATTATTTTCTTTCCGAACGTTTCCCAATCGAAACGACTTCCTATGCAGGGCTCAGTCTACAATGGATTAAACTACAGGTTACAATGAAGAAGTTGTGTACAATGTGGTGGAGTATACAGACTTGATGGTGTGACCTTTCACTGATGAATTCCTCTCATTATGTGCAGATTAATGACATGGAAAAACAGTGACCTGGAAAATTCAAGTTACTCTCTAAACCTGGAAGCGAACCAATCAAAGTAATACTCCAGACTATGAGTTAACTATACAAAAACTCTTCTTTGACTTGAGCTACCGGTTTCAATTGCTCTTCAAGGAATTGTAGATTATTAGGAGCTGGGCCAAAAATCCTGTCAATATGAGTAAAGATGAGACTATAACCCCACCAGGATTTAATTACGAAATTCTTTCCAATCGTAGTTGGAACTCACAAGTGGGGAAAGTACTTGGGCAATTTAAATTCCTACTGATGACAGTTGAGTCAAAACTTTTGTATTCCCCAGTGATGGAACAAAGATATTAACTAACCGGGATCATGTCTACGTTCCAAGGTGTGTGGAATGGAGAAAGAATTAGCCACTCCAAGATACACTTGCAAATCACTTCAGTGTGGGAACAATATAGTGACATTAGTTGACAGTGTCAGTCAAAAGGACTCAAAAACTAATGGGCATCCCACGGAGGGGGTGTTCAATCTTTTAATTTCCCTCATACCAGGGTGGGGAGGGACAAGGTGAAAATATGGCGTTGGCGGGATGTAAGAAGAAAAAAGGTAAATACTAGGGCAGTGCTCTACTACTCCCTCATTCTCGTTATCACTACTTCGTGAACCTCCACCGATGAAAGTTGGAGAAAGTGGGCAGGCCAGCAGAAGTTATATTCGATACATTATGTAGGGAAAACTTTTCCCGTCTTCAACCCCGTCATGTTTACGTATACATGCATACACATGAAAAAGCCAACAACACGTTCATGAATGGCTCATAAAATAAGTAGCCCCCTTTTTCTTCCCTTCGAGATTATACAACAAGACCCTCATAAACCCAGTGTAGAACACCCCTTTCTGCCATTGTCTTTCTTTGTTTTCCCTTCAAATTAATGTGACCGTGAACCAGCGGTAAAAACATTTTTATAGCCTTATTATCTTTTTTAAGTATACATACAGCTCTGAGGATGGTTCATTTGCAAAAGTTACGCTGCGGTTGGCTCCCAATTTACTGTTGCGCCTGTGACAGGCACACAAGAGCAGCGGCCACCTCCCCAACCCTCTCTTCTTAAACTTGCAAGTTGAAATTCTTGGAGAGAAAGTGGAAAACCTCAAGTCTATATCATTAAGCCTACCACGGCTTCCGCTCAATCCTGCTTGCTCATGATAACAATGATAATAAAAGTAATAATGTTAGAGGTCCCCAACAGCCACTCCTTTCTTAGATCCTCCTATACCCGAATACATGCATGTATGAGACTTTGTGGCTTTCGCTTGGGCTAGCACCTAATACCCCCTCCACGCTAAATCAATACTTTGGGAAGAAACTCAATTAACACAGTTCCACAATCCATCAAATTAGATGGCAACAAATGCGCGGAGAAACTTTATGTTTGGACGGGAAGGGGCAAAAGAGAGAGAGAAAGGACGAGAAAGAGCATCATTCTTATTACTGGGTGAAAATGGTCTTGTTACTTTGGGGCCAAGTGGGCTCTATGCTCTCTACCTTTTGGTAATCGGAGCAAAGCCTCATCGTTTTCAAGAGAGAAGAGGGACAGAGAAAGAAGGTAATTAATTAATTTTCCTAACACCACCGGCTTCCCCAAGGATTCATGAGGAGTACATGGCAGTGAGGCGAGGCGAACAAAGGGGAAGTGACGCGGGCATCTCACTGAATCTGACTCGGGCATCTATCAGAATCAGAGCTGCTCCACTGTCTGGAGGCCGTCCAATGTTAGGAAGCCATGGAAAAAGTAAAGGACTCAGGGAAGCAGGGGGAGAGTTGGTAAACTTACTGTTTTAATTCCCCAATCCCTTCTCTTCCAAAATAATTATCATGCAACAGCCCCGCCACCAACAGACTAATTAACATGGTCTCTTACCTTCACTCTTATTTAATCCTTCAATTTTCCAGCTCACACAGGCACATGCATACACAACCCTGGTAAGTCCTTCTACACGTGCATCCGCCCACAATTTACCACATTTATAGTTGCAGGCCTGCCATACTACAGACAAGTTATACTGCTACCAGATATGGAACAAATACTTGGTCAGAGGGATTTGCCTTTACAGGATTCACCTATATATGGTCAGACCCTGATGTATCCTGAATTGAAACAGTATAATGTCTACATTGAGTAAGGGTATTGTGGTAAAAGTCAGCCTATAATGGAATCAAGTGCACATACACACGCATAAACGTAAACTTGCAATCCGATCTGGCCAATTAGTCAAGAAGTTAGTTTCCTTGCAAAACCGGACCTAGAAGGCTGTACTTGTATGCGCACTCATGGATCGAAAAAGCCAAAAGTATCAAATTCTCGACTTTCACATCTATTACCTAATTTTCCAACACAGAAATATGGCTCGCCCTTCTTCGCTCTACTGCTTAATTGCTCCAATTTCCCTGCCCCTTTCCTCCACCATCTCATGTCATAGTCATTATCACCCAAAGTCCATGTCTGAACGAACCAATCACATCCTCCGGCTTGAATCCCAGCTTACTAATAACCTAAGTTGGTGTGAATTAATGACAACGGCCCTCATTTCACTGCCTCTACTATCACCTCCTCTCTTTGCTACTATTCATTAGGGGGTTGTGGTACTGTGTTTGTGCGTGCACTTGCTACGTTGTCCTTGTCTATTCCGCGGAAAGGCTAAGCCCGCACAATCTC
>WJFA01003445.1:0-12898 GCA_009870155.1 Pseudobourletiella spinata | reverse complement strand
AGTCCCCCTTTTGCATGGATTGACCCCAAAACTTTGTGACCCTCTAGCGGGGTCACACCTGAGTTTCCGAACCCAGCGGCTTTACGAGTACGAGAGGGAATCCTTACGGATAAGCTCCGCGCAGCATATGATGTTCGCGCTGTGCGCTGCGGACACGTGGCAATGTCCCCTTGTGAGTTCCATGATTACTGTCCCATCTGGCAACTGCGTCATGACATGGCCTGCGGCAGCGCGGGCAGCACCCTAGTTTTAGGTTGGCGCCCATGCGTACCACGAGTGGACATCCAGCCGTGTGATGCTATTGGCCCATAATGAGTGCAGTCGCAAGCTCCGCCAGCTCTTTCACATTGCGGAGGGGGAAATGAGCAGCTTCTTATGCGCTTCTAAGGAAAAGTAGGTACTGCAGGTATTTTCAGGTAGGTATCACGTTGATATCTGGACGTGTAACTGTTTAAATAGGTGCGAATTTTCTGCGTACCTAGACCTGCAGGTCCAGGTATTTACAGGTATTTCCGGGACCTATTTGTATCTCTAGGTACGCCCCATGGAAACTTCGTAAATCTGGTTACCCCCCGTACCATCCAAATCATGCTCATTTCTATGGTGATAACAATTACCGAAATCGTCGTGAAGAGGCAACTCTATGCCTAGAGATTAAAATCGGTCTCAAAAGTAGAGACCGAGAACGAGACCGACTGCAATCGGTCTTGGCAGTCGAAGACCGATATCGGTTGCGGTCTCTTGCACAGAAATCAAAGACCGAGTGCCTATATGTTTCTATGTTAAGTTATTTTTTATCGAATCAATGTTATGAATTCAGTGGGGATGCCAACCTCCCATTTATTGCGATACTAGTTTCGTCATCGTTAGAGGTGGGTCCTTCAGTTTTGAAAATTTGATGACATTAGCTATGGCCCCTTTTATTTACTGCATGTCTTCCACCAGTACACACAAGCATACCTCTAGATTTTTCAAAGCGTCAGATGGTCAAAATATTCACGACAGATGGCAATGAAGATACGAAACAAATACTTCGGCCGTGCTTTAAAATTGGAGACCGACCCAGAGTCCGATTTCGGTTTTTGTCGGTCTGATGCTCCAAGTCCGACAAACCGATCGGTATTTTGGTATTCAAGACCGCAACCGAGACCGAATCCAGTCGGTCTTGAGTTTTCAAGACCAAATTGGACTCGGTCTCGGTTTAAACCGAAAAAGACCGAGACCGACTTTAATCTCTACTCTATGCACAGCAAGCCGTGGCCAAAGTATTCGCTTTGTTCATTTTAACATAACGCTTTTTTGCGCCGAGAATATTAGAAGTAATGGAAAACTCCAGAACGAGCTATGGAATTTTAAAATGTTCCAGGCATGACGTTTCGGTACTGGAAATGGATTGACAGCGAACGTTCTGGAAACAGTGCTTTGGAAAATCTCTCACAGTGCCCAGCTCCCAGCCTGGGATGTGCTGGTGTGTTCGGCAGAGGGACGAAGAGGATGAGAAGACGCAGGAATGAATTGGACCAATCAACCTAAGTTTACCAAATTGCCCTGACGTGGGCCGGGACTCTTTTTCGAATATGGTGATGTTTTCTCCAGTGACAGATTTGTGAGGTTCCGACCGAATTTTCAGTCTTTCATTGAGAAAATTGGAACTAAATAATTAATTTGTGATTCAATGAAGTGATTTGTGTAGTCCTAAATCCCCTGGCCCTGTGCGTAGTAATTTTCATGGATTTCCAGGGTTGAGGCGTGTGTTTCCGAGGCCAATTTGACGATCCGCATGGAGCTGCCGAAGTTGTTGGAGTAGCGCATCAACAGATTTAATGACACTGCCGAGCCAACCCCCGAGCCAAATTCTTCTACTGGCGTCTTGAAATGATGTCGTTACTCAAAGCTACCTAACTGCAAACTTCTAGTTCCTCACACCAACTTCCAAAAAGCATTCGTTACGATATGAATTTGCAGAGCATCTTTTCCCAGTTTTTTGTAAAATAACATAGTGTCGCTCTCACTAAATGGTTTTATTAACTAAGAGTCACGATTTTGAAAATGCGTCATTCGACAGACAAATGTAACAATTCTCCTGGATGATTCTAATTTTAACATTATATCTACATTCGCACAACTTTTGACAAAGTGGGATCGGAAGGATCTCAAATTAGTACTGCTACAAGTTTCAAACTACCACGATTACATCATTCGGTGATGACCCACCAATCACACACACATACTCTATGCACCCACAGAAAGTCGATTCCTTCGGTTTTCTTGAGCTCTCTGCCGGAATTCCTGAAGTTGCCGTGGGGTAATTATTTGAAACAATTCCTGCTGCCAAGACTCTTCGTCAGTCCCGTACGCTCTTACAGTTGCTCCGTAACGCTCAATAATAGGTGCCGCTATTTTCATGGCCACGTAAAAGATTTTGTTTGCTGAAATTGCAGAGGATTCAAATAGATCAGGAGCGAATAAATTACCACGAATAATTCTTTGGAACGAGATAATGTTGGTACAACTATACCTCCGATGCAAATAATGTTCCTCGCCGACGTCGGGAATCTGTCCCAGTCTTGAGCAATGTCATGGAAAATGTGCACCGCTGCAACACATTTTGCCCCACATTTAAAGCGATTCATTCAAGCAAAGGAAAAATGGACCACTAATCAGAAAGATGAAGAAAATATTGCATACCACGTAAATTAGGTAGATCCTTGAAGGTGTAGTCATACGCATCTAGGATCATGCAGTATGAGCTGACCGAGTCAGAGCTGAGCTCAGTTAGTCCCTTCACCTTCTTCCTATTCAGGGTCATAGCTCGATTCTGTGCTTGTATCCCGACCTGCGTGGTATAGCGGATAATATCCTTCCGGTCGTAGTCATAGACATCTTGCACCCTCAAGTCAATTGCTCGTAGATAAGACACTGAGGGACAAAAGTGATGATCGTTCACTGCACACATAATTATTAAACTGCCTATTACGAGAGCTAATAATTTAGAGTTAAAATTACCCGGGAAACCTTGTTTGCTAACCCCATCAATGAAGAGCGGGATCTTGTCAGAGAAGTCCCGTGGGAATTTTTCTGCCTCAATGGCTTTGAGATCATGATTCAACCGCCATTTCATTGTCTACAAAACAAAGAGAGCCTCCTAAAATCCGCAACTTGTACATCATTACCTGCCCATTTTTGCACAATGATTTCATTCAACTCACCGCCCGGATCGATGTTTCCGCCCTCTTGACGCACATACCTTTCACTGCAAATTCAGAAAAACACTCAACGCTTAACTGCATTCGGAAGAAACTCAAATTTGTAAACAAAATATTGCTGTGTGAACCGCAGTTTACAGATCCTGGGATTGAGCACCGGAGTGGTGAAAAATATCTGACATTTACACGGAATCAATAGGCTAAATCGGATAATGGCAATGAAAATACCGTCTCATTTGTCAAAGGACGATACGATAAACCAGCCATTACCGCCGGGCCCCACCTACCCCGCAGAAAGTCTATCATCCACAAAGGGATTCACGATTGGGTGCAATCAATGTGAACTATATGATGGCATCGCTCTCTGGCATACCGACAAACAAAAATTTGGATACCTTAACCTAGGTTTAGATCCAAGCCCCCAACTATGCCCTTCGACAGCGATAAACTATCTAACGTTATAGGAATAATCACAGGTCACTCATTGGTAGATATAGAACGAAGGCGTCCTAACTAATCATCGCTGTAACTGTGGAGCTGCTGAGAATACCCACGCAGTGGCCTATTCACATAATGGCTCGCTTACTGTGCCTTACGCAGGCGGCCATAACAGAACCATAAATTTAGGCCCTCAGCAACTCACGAGTGCTGTCTTTGTTCATGTCAGCAGGCTTTTTAGCTGTGTTTAACAGCAAAGTCGCACTTAGGTCCTTGACGTTAACGAAATAGGCCTTACATGCGCTTAATAGTTTTGCTAGCTCAAAGACGATTCGATCCTGACATGCCTCCAGTAAAATGCATTAACACGGCACAGCATATATACCTTTAAGCCAGAGTAACAAATAGATGTCGTCCTCCAACTTCTCCTCCTGCCACACCAAGTCTCGAACAGAATCCCGAAGCTTAAACAAAAGAAGATTATAATAATTATACAATTCAGAAAAATCTAAAAAACGGTCAGAAACTATAGGCTTACACAGCTGATCATAGCTCCAGTGCGATTGGCGTCCATATTGCGATTTGGAGTTCCCTCCGCCTTTTCCCGGGCTCACCAATAAATTTGTTTTAGACGGTCACACTTTTAGAGCACACACGACAGCCGCCTTCAGAGCCAACCACTGGTGAGCACGCAACTGTGGACAGCAGTGAGAGTCCCATGAAAATGAAATGCCTGTGTAAAAGCGAAAGGGTCGGAGGGATGCAAATTGTTGTGGCCCTAGTTTTTAAATAATAACGACCATGTTTTTTTCTTGCAGAGGAAACAAGGCACATAGTTGCCGAAATCTTGAACTTGGGCCCCTCAACCGTGAGTGTACGGAGTGGAGCTGACTGAGGGGCATCCAAAGTTATAACACATAGTGAGAAGGGGACCTCTGAATTCGTTTGCAATGCTGACAATTGTTATGCAAGAAGAAGGGAGGGAAAGACTCCGCTCATATTGCTTGCAAAATGTGTGATCACACAGAAAAGTGTAAAGAGCTTTTCATTCTTGTTGATTCATTGAACCGACGTATATGATGATGTTGATGATGATTGCAGCGACGACCTGTAATAATAATTGCAATCAGATGATGGGGAAATCCCTCTGCACAGCTCTTACGGCCGGTGCGTACAAGAAGTCGTGTGCCTCCACAATGCCTTGTTACAGTGAAGCCCTGAACCCAATGCAAGTGTACTTATTCAATGTGAACCATGTGCTGGGTCAAGAGTTAGAATAGAAGAACAAGAAATAGGTACAACAACATTCAGTTCGTGCCCATCCACAGTCCTTCCTTCATTTTATTTCGTTGATAATCTTTCCTTATCGTTCACTCAGTATCACAGCAGTAGTGATGGTAAAGCGACTGGCTGCTTCGCATGCACATATTCTCCACGATTATATCATTTGCGCAGTCGTAAACTTTTCCAAAATTCTCAGCAAACCAGAGCTCCAACGTATTGTGCCAAGTGTATCTCCATGGCTTCAAAATTAATTGCTCTGGTCAGAGTCAGAGCCTTCAATTATGAAGCGTCATCATTAACTAAAAAGCATAATAAAGCTATGGTAACGCGAACAAGCGTCTGTGTATGATATAACCCAGACATACATTGCTGACCCCAATCGAACGTTTTGTTTGCAAAACTCGATTGCCAGAAGAGCCACTTCAACCCAACGACAGGTGATTGCTCGATGATGTCGTACTTATTAAATCAAGCCAGCATTAACTTCCTACTCCATCACATTACAATGGATCTATAGCTTGCTGCCTCACCAACTCTGCGGTCCGAATCTGACAAGGTTACCCAATAAGGGACGTGTAGTATAGAGCAGGAAACAATTGGATGAATCACCTGTGGTTTGGTCTCTCTTACGCAGCGATCCCCACATTACACCCATCGCCAGCGGACCATTCATTGTTGCCGCCGCGTCGTTTATTTTACTACAAAAAAAAACTTCCCAACCATCCACTCAAACTTGGCTTACACCAATAAACGCATGCGCTAATACCGGCACAACACCAAGTCTTCTATGGGTCCACTTAAGTCAAAAATATAAGTTGGTAAAGGGAAATATGCTGTAGTAGCGCATTACAACCACCTCGTCTCGTCCGAACTGTTAATAATAAAGTTGTAGTGACAATAGGTCAAGTTGACACCGGTCAGAATCAGAATCTACATTAAAGGCATCATGAAACGATCAATGACGAAGGCTAATACGGCGAAATCAACAACGTGTAATATTTTTTTTATTGTTATGATGGGGAAAATTATGCGCAGTACTTTGATTTTGGGAATTAAGTTATCAGATTACCCAATTCCTCGCGGAAAGTACCTTCTGCGTATTTTGAGAGGTGACGCTAGCCAGATTTACGATGCCACTTTGTGTGTCAACAAAACCCACCTATCTCTAAGACAGCATCACAACAGATTCCCAGAGTCCTCCCTTATGCCGTCCGTACCATAAGAACGAATGAAAAGCCGCTGCGCCTTCTACCAGTGATATGCATCTGCACATATGCAATCCACACAACCCGGAGTGACGTGATATGTGAGTGACATATGGAAACTGGCACGGTTTCCACGGTCGTGCTTGCCAAAAAGAATGTTCAGATCCTCTGCATTCTATAATGGTAGCATCCGATGTAGCTCTGCATCCATAATTTTTCATCTCCCGTGAAAAGTTGCGGATTTGCACTCTTTGCTGACGCTGAGCCCGTACCTTAAGGTACACCCATCCCGCTCCGCTAATTCGTTGAAGTCCTGTGTTGCGGAAGCACACTTGTTATCCTATCCAATATCCACATCATCTTATTCTGATTATGATGAGGATAAGGGCTTAAACTAATTCCACTACTACTATTGTCTAATCTTGATGGACTAAACCACATTTGCACATGACACGCCGGCATGACTCATACGATGGGTATGCTTTTAGCCTCCACCAGAAATTAATAGCAATGACACTTGAGCAAGCCAGGCCTCATCCACCAACGGGAAGGATAAAAGACTTTGTTTGTACTTGCAGCATACAATTTTTGACAAAGACATAACAACATCCGAGCTCCGCACGTATTTTCACGATATCTGCATCAGCGCTCATAATCACCGGGAGACATAAGTTCAGCTCAGTCGCGCCACAACCCAGCAGATGGTTATACGACCATTAGAGAGATTAATAGTAATAAACCGGAGGGAATGAGCGGGCATCTGACACATTTTCTTGGGCGAAAATCCACTATTTTTAAACCAGTCTCAATTTACACGGTAGCCGTGAATACAACTCCAACAGGCACATACAAGCTGCAATGGGCGGGTAAAGCAGCCTCACACTATCTTACTCCCGCATGAGTTTATAAATGAACTCGAAGATTATTATTGCAGAATGGAGGTGGTTGTGTCTATACGTGTGCCAGCTGAACTTGTCAGCCGCCTTGCAAAATCACACAAACACGCAAGCACACATACACGCAGGCTAACACATGAATACATACACGCAAGCAAACACACGCACTCATGAAGCCTCCGGCACACTCCTTGTTCCTAATCGTCTTCCTCCTCCTGGCAATCTTGTTCATTCATCTCAAAAGTCGGTCGCGAGCTCAACTCGGATTTTCCTCCACTAACCGCGTGAATTAGCCACCCTGGTAGTCAGTGGACTTGGACCGCCTTGGTCACCAGTACCCCCCACCGTATCGATTTCGGTCACGTTTCGGAAGATTTCCACTAAAAGACTATCAGTTCCATTTATCCCCAGTTCGAGCAGACGCTTTGTAGTAGGGAGGTACCCGCTAAAGGTGGATCATAATAATTATTATCCTTATGAACTAATCCTAAAATGAGTGCAATTTTGTTGCTCAAAAATCAGTGAAAATATACCTGGAACGGTAATATTAGTGTAGATAATTCTACACTAATAAAAGCTCGTTGAACTCGAAGGGACGGGAATAGAGTGTAGAATTTTGTGAAACTGGGTCACAGGCGTTTCACACCATGATGAGTGTTCGTCCCGTTTGGATCTTGTGTGCCACGTTGGTGGCTACATTTGTGCTTCAGGCAGAGGTTTCCGCACAGGGCTCCGTCGTTTCCATTCAAGCCACCGGTGCCGTTTTCCAAGGGCTCCGGGAAAGGTTAGACTTGGGTGGAGGAAGGAGTCGGGACTACTTATCATTTCGAGGGATCCCGTACGCCAAAACTATTGGCGGAGCCAGGAGATGGACTGTTAGTGAAATGTTCCCATTTTTACAGTATGATTCCATTAGGCTGTCTTTGACTTTGATTATGGCCGTGACTTTCAATTGATTAACTTGAGTTTCACTCGCAACTTGGTAGGACCCAGTAATTCGGGACCCGGAAGGGACTATCAAGGCCACTGCCTTCGGCGACAAGTGCCCACAGTGGCATCGCATGGCCAATAGAACGATCGGTTCCGAGGACTGCCTCTTCCTGAACATCTACACTCCATCGTGGCCTTGTAAGATCACTCACGACTCCCAAAAATTATTATTCAGCTCTCACTTTTACCGTTTTAAATTTCCCTCCCCGTACTTGATTTATAGCTCAAACTCCGCGGGGTTTCCAGGCCCAGCGAAGCCTCCTCCCCGTTATGGTCTACATCCACGGTGGGGGATTCAGTTCCGGATCCGGCGATACCGTTGGGCCGAAGCGCTTCATGAAACATGACGTCGTCCTTGTTACCTTTAACTACCGGCTCGGGCTACTTGGATTCCTAAGCACGGGAGAGGAGGCTCTTCCCGGTAACTATGGACTTCTCGACCAAATCACAGCGCTCAGATGGGTCCGGACTCACATTCGCGACTTTGGGGGCAATCCCGAGATGGTGACCATCTTTGGTGACTCAGCTGGAGCGGTCTCGGTGAATCTATTAATGATGTCACCCAGAGCAACCAGTAAGTACAATTAGAGCCCTCAGCATCATCGTCTTCCTCATTCTTTTTAGGTTGTGTGACATGGGGATCGGAGACATTTCACATTAAGCATTACCGCCGTCGTTTTGAAAGAACTGGGAAAGCATTCAGGTCCATCTGCCAAGTTATTCGGATGAGTTAGGATCCACGCACACTCATTAGGGCATGACATGCAGACCGCGGGAGGGGCAGTACTACGTCATTCGGCCTAGCTAGACTGGACGGACAAATGTACATAGTATGTTCTGCACTTAAATTACCCTGTACTTTTAGGGCGTAGTGCGGAACCCCCTGCTCTTCATGTGTGGGCTTCTGACTTTTCCGCAAAAGCTTGTTGTCCGCAGCTTCAATGTCACAGTCCCACTAATTAGAATTCCCTGAAAATCTTGACGGGAATAATGAGAGCATCTGCAGGGAAGGATTTACATTTGCGGGCTTCATAAGTCATGAAAACCTCCCTAAAATTATTGTAAAAAATCAAAGTACATGAATAAGATGCTCAACTTTTACTGAGGTTCCATTCCAAGCATAAAGCTACTTTAGATCCTAAATCTGTGGGAGTAATGTCGTATGCGCACATCTGATTCACTCGCAGGGCTCTAAACAAAGAAGGATGCATGCATAACCATGCGGCAGATTTATATGATTTAAAACATGTGGCCTACAAGATAATGTTCGATGAGTTTACCAGCCGGAGCAGAGGGCACGTAAATAAATAGATGAGACCCACCCGTACATTCAATTTACGACAATAATTACCACCTAGTATTATTATTATGTATCCTCGAAACATCTCTCCGTTGTTCAATAGCACAATTCCCTTTGACAAGGAGGATAGAGCCATCAGCAGGCTGCCTTGCATACCAGGGACGTGTTTAGCCATCAGATAATTACATCTGCCAGGAAGGAATCCGGGAGTTGTTCTTCTCACTCACACAGTCACAGCGAGACAGATCCTCGCCAACTGTGATTGTGTGATCTCGAAAGATGGCTCGTAAACCGTTCGTGTTTACCAAAAGCAAGTTCATCTGGAAACTCCAGAAGCTATTAGTCTGAACAAAGCAGTAGTAGCGGGATCATTGCCACTTTTTACGGCCTACTTTTTGGGTACAAGCAGGCCGTGCGTAGGGATCTTGATACGCAACCATTGTGTGCGTGTGTGTCTGTAATTTGTGAAGAAAAACAGATAACGAGAGAGGAAACTGGGTCAATTTCCTTCCTTCATGCATGCCAAACCGGTTTTGTGTCACTTTCAACGTTGCGCACATTTATAAACATGGTACACGCGCAGGCAGCTGGCGAGTTCTGCAATCACAACGTGTTATAGACTGACTTCATAAACTGTTTCCCCTTGTACTTTTTCTGACAATACCAATAAGAAACTGTGTGTGTGTGTGTTTCTTCTAACAGCCCTCAAGCTATTCCATCGTGCAATTCTTCAGTCCGGCTCCGCCTTATGTGACTGGGCTGTGGAGCCGAATCCTCGGGAGTATGCGGAGATCATCGGGGAGGCCCTGGAATGTTCCACGTCCAGTTCCGAAGATCTGAAAGAATGCCTGAATGGGAAGACGCCGGATGAGCTGGTGCGAGCACAGCAGGATACAGTTAAAACCTGGGTTTTACCCATCCGAGCCGCCCCCGTCGTTGACAGCACGTCAAGGAGTACCCCGGTCCTGCCTGATCTACCGGAGAAATTAATGGAGGCTGGAGCATACGCCCAGATCAACGTTATTGCGGGGGTAAATAAGGATGAAGGACTCATGCCGTACACTGCCCTTCACCTCCAACACGGGACGGACAACTTTCGGGACGAGGAGTACTTTAGGGAGAAACTCGTGCCGGACTTCCTCATCCATGCCTTCCATGACAAAGGGGAGAATGAGTACATGACCGAGGCCGTATTCCGCCATTATTTCGATGGTGCTGATGTAGAGGATGATTCCAAGTACAAATTAGCCATTACGGAACTTGTAGAGGTGCAAATATTTACATTTATTTTACAAAATTATTGGTATATGGGTTATCATTACTTGCTGTTCTAAAATTATGCCTTACTCGTTTGTTTAAACTATTTTGGATTGTACACACAGCTCACTGGAGATACGACAATCAATAGTTGCGTGTACAGCCTGCTGGAGAAGTTGGCCATGAACCAGCAGACGCGGACCTATTCATACGTGTTCAGCTATAGGACGCCCCGCTCACCGAGTATCCTCGCGCGGAATATTCAAACGTTGAAGAATGCGAACGTGAACCACCCGCTTTTTGACCATGGGGTTTCCCACTCTGACGAACTCATTTACCTGTTTGACCCCGTGACCATTGCTCCCGGGCCGAACATGCAGCTTACGGCGGAGGATGACCGAGTGTCACAGACACTGACTCGCATTTGGACGGAATTTGCTAAGCACGGGTACCAACGGCTTGCCATAATTTAGGAGAGCTTTGAGGATTATTGCAACTCCAGTGTTTTCTAATGTAATTAGGACTCCGGACACTGCGCTGCGGGGGTACAACTTGACCGAGTGGAAGCCCGTGGCACCCGGAAATATCAACTACTACAATATTACGTCCGAACCTGCCCCGATGGGTTCCGATTTTCGCAAAGGGGTGAGTTTAGTAAATGTCATTATTTGGATGAGAGATTCCTAATTTTTTGTCGGTTTTTGTGTGTGTGAAGGAGGCATTGTTCTGGCTGCGGACTGTCCCGTACATCAGAGATTTGGGAGAGGATATTGACTCACTGAGCGTGTACCCTGTGCTTTTCTACATTTTCCTCGGTCTATTTTTACTTTTTCTTATCATCGCCATAGTTCTTGCTGTCCTCCTGTACAAGAAAAGGTAAGGAAATGATTATTACTTCTTTACGGCTGCATTGAAATGCAGTACTATTTTTATCGACAAATGTATTAAGCCGGTGTCAAGGTGTGAACTGAAATAGTTTGAATGTTCAGGACCAGTCAGAAGGTCACTCTCTAACTCCACTTCCGCTCCGAAACTACAATTAGAATATGAAGAGGTATCAAGATCTGCTTTGGAATGTACAAGATTGTAGACGTACGCAATACAATATTTTTGACGATGGGAATTAGAAACTCAATGAAATGTAATATATGTCCGCACATTGGCATTTTGTAAGGGATGCTGAAGATGTGAATCTGCTTTCGGAAATCATGTTAATGGTCCAATAATAACAAGTCTTGTCCCGTTTTGAAGGCTGTTGACATGCGTTCCCATGTTTAATCTTACGTTTGGGCATTATTGAATTGAAAAGCTAATCAAGCATGTAACTTGTGTGACCTGCAGTTTTGGAGGAAATTTTCAAAGTGAACAAATGTCGCTCACGTTCAATGTAGCATATGTTCATATCATCAGCGGAAGGGTTCTAAATGAATCCTTCGTATTGCCGCAGAGGCTTTCGGCGAAGGTTTTGCTTTGAGAAAGAACCGAATAATTTTTCTCCGGTACAGTTTTTACTAATAGTTCTTCCATGATTTTACTACTGCAACTATTGTTTCACTGAAGGTGGCGAACAGGTTGAACAACACACATTATGGACCAACCACCATTTTTAACAACGGAGTAGAGATACAGATAGGTCTTGTAAATACCTGGTCCTGCAGGTCTAGGTACGTAGAAAATTTGCACCTATTTAAACAGGTACTTGAAAATACCTGCAGTACCTACTTTTCCTCGGAAGCGCATAAGAAGATGCTCGTTTTGCCCTCCGCAATGAGAAAGCGCTGGCAGAGCTTGCAACTGCACTCGTTATGAGCCAATAGCATCACACGGCTGGATGTCCACTCGCGGTACGCATGGGCGCCAACCTAAAACTAGGGTGCTGCCCGCGCTGCCGCAGGCCATGTCATCACGTAGTTGCCAGATGGGACAGTAATCATGGAACTTAGTTTCCTATGAATCATAATTAGGGATGCCAGATTTTCGGAATTCCAAATCAGGACTATCCACCTACTCAACCCCCCCCGTCCCCGTGAAAACTACAAAAGTATCGATTTTCACGAAACTCGACACCATATTTTTCGATATGTATAATTGACAGAATCAAGATAAAATAATTGCAAAAGAACTGTTTTTTGCACACAGTTTCTCCCGATTTTCATGAAGAAAATTTTCCATTATAGCAAGTGCAATGTAATAGCAATCAGGCTAGCTTACAAAGACTTGGTAATATGCTTTATTCATTTCTTTTACGGGCATTACCCATCACAACAGTACATTTCAGCATAGGTAAGTTACAATCTTGTCAGGGGATGAACACACAAGTCT
>WJFA01003443.1:0-12901 GCA_009870155.1 Pseudobourletiella spinata | reverse complement strand
ACATAGTTTACTACTACAGCTACTTCAACTACTACTACTACTACTACTACAACTGCCACTATTACTACTGCTACAACTATAGTACTTTTACTACAAGTGACAAGGTCCAGGTATTTTGTACCCCGGGATCCCTCTTGAGGATTTTACGTAAAGGGATGAAAACTTTCTCACACAAAACCATAATACGCAGATACTTTTACTTCCAATTCCATCAGAACGGTACAGAGTTCGGACGGGGTGAAAGTGGAAGTCCGCCTGATCAAATGATTGTCACAAATCTCTGTCTTGTAACCTCAGGATTCTCAAAAAGTTAAATGCAAACCCCGTGAGTCTGACTTTTAGTCTACACACAAAGTCTGCAAATTTTCACAACTATAAATAATTACTAAATGTCATGTGTTATATAAGTCATTATTATAGATATGCATAAACTCTCAGCTTCTACACGCTCTCAGAATTAAAATAACTTTTTTTTTCAACGGTAAAAGTGTTCATCATCAACTCGGAGTGAACCAACTTGGGTGCTCAAGGGCAACATCGGATTATCTCCATACGGAGAGCTTCTAAATGTGTGACTCAATCCCACCCGCGGCAGTCCTACTTTTTCACATGCAAGATCGATTATTGAGATTCGTGTACGGACGCGGAGGAGAATCCTAAAGTTTGATTAAAACAAAAAAGATATGGTGGAAATTGAGATGAGGAGTCCGTGGGTGTGTAAATGTAAGCGCGCAGCGCGCCAGCGTGTGTGCGTGTTTAAGCGAAAGGAAGAGGGAGGGAGACAGAGAGAAAGAGTTAAAATCTGACAAGAAAACTCCGGAATAAAAGTGTAATTTGCATACTTTCCTCTGCATTAAAGGATTTTAAGAGACACAGAATATCACCTTCATCTCCCCCTGTCGTCATTTATACCGCCGGAGCGGATTAAAGGGAGAGTATTTCCAGAGTAAGTATACGTATGCTGTACATATATGTACATACATATAACAAAGAAAAGATGGGAGAGGTTACTCATAATAATACACAAGTCGAGGGAAAACTTTATCCTGTGTTTGCTCTTACTTAGATGCTCTTCTTTTCATCCTCATCCTCATCATCATCATCATCATCATCAGCATCATCCCCATGAACATCATTATCATAGTTTATATAAAAGATCATGAGCCTATATGCTCTCCCAACAATTCCCGACGACGCCCTATCTGTCTCCGGTCCCACCAACTCTTATATAAATCTGTACAAAAGTGTATTTAGTGCTACTAAATACGCCAGCGCAACTTCTGCGTGTGTGTACGGGAGTGAATGAGTGAAATAGCCCACAATGTGCGGGTGACTCTGCATCCCCCCGCGACTTGATGCCCATTGTGTGCGGACACAGAGGATAGTTGGCGGAGGACCGGAAGATGGGGAACAAGTGCGGAGAGGAGGATGAAGAAGATGAAGGGAGATGAAGAGGGTCTCATGAAATACCGGGGGTTAAAGGACGTGTCATTGCACATCAAGTAGTAATTTATTTCCCTGGGTTAAATCCCCCAGATTGTAACCTTTCATTTTGGATTCATACGGGAGGCTTGTACATACGTATACTTCTAGTGCCGAGCTCCTTCCAACTTTTATGTACACTTGTGACGGCGGCGGATACCGCAATAGCATACGCTCCCCTATTATCGTCCTCCACCAACAGACTTTCCACGTCTTTTTTTCCATGTGTGTTTAGAACGGAGAGAGTCTCGTCCTCCTGTGAGCAGGGCTGAAGAGCAGATTAGATCGTAAATGCAATGCAAAGTCGCTCCAGGATTACGTTTTGCGTGCGAGTGGCAGGGAGAGAGAGAGAGAGAGAGAGACAGCAGCGGTAGCATATACATGTGTACAGTTTACACGGAGGAGCCCTGTGTGGCGCTCTCCTCCCAACCATTTCCCTTCGCCCTCAGCCCCCCTCCTTTCTCCTTCTTCTTCTTCTTCTTATTTCTTGCCCGCCTTTTATTCCTTCCTATTTTGCTGAAAAGGGCCCGGAACTTTCATCCTATTTTCCTCCGCGTGCATGCATACCTTTGTACACTTGTACATCCCGAACCCGTCGCCGTCCACAACAGACCCGGATGAGATGCTCAAGTGGGTCGGAGCAGGAGACGCCTTATTATTTTATTAATAATATCCATAACACACTGGAACTGGCTATACGTCCCGCAGCTCAATTCTACACTCTCTCAGGTAAAAGTGGACTGAATATATACATTTCCAGCCTGAGTGAGTCACTCTGTAAGTGAGCGGTCCCACATCGGATAGCTTTTAGCTAGTCAAGTTCCAGTCAGTTACTAGCTCCGAGTGGTCGTTTAAAAGTTCAAATTTTGGAGCCAAAAATATTTAGAGAGTAGAGAATGCGAGCTGACATCCTCAAATTTCCTCAAGTCCACAGGAACAGAAGGGCTGTTGGAGAATTAACCGTTCACTGTTGCTGGAATTGGTTGGAACCTCTCTGACTGGGAATGATGAGCGGGATGTTTGGAAGTCATCTGTAAGTGAAAAGAATTATTATTATTATTAGAATTATCAATAAAAAAAAGATGAGGAAATTCCTGTGAGATCACAACAGCAACTGCGCATCCAGACTATCCCTTAGGTGACACAAGTGAGAGGGTCCTTTTGACGTGGAAGTTTCACACGGCACATTTACTACTGTCCAAATTCCAGTAGGTTTCCACGGTTTGGACGTGGGGTAGCAACCGGTAGAGTGTGTGTGTGTGTGTGTGGAGCTGCTGGAATAAAGTAGAATAATGTCAGGTATGTGTAGTTGTTCTACAGGGAAATCGGTATACTTTTGTGGGAAATACACACGAGGGCTGTCCATGGACCCTGATTGAACTCATACTAGTCGTAAGCCAGTCCTTGTCTAAGGACTTAAAAAGACGACGAAAATGTGCGGAAAGGGAATAAAATGGAGAGGGAATGACAAGGAGATAGAGAGCGAGCGACAGAGAGAGAGAGAGAGTAAAAAAAAGGAGAGGAGGAGGAAGGAGACGAAAGCCATGAGATTGCTTCCTAATACAGGATTGAAGAACAATCACGAGTGTATTAAATCGATCGAAATCCTAGGCCCTCTCTTTTCTTTTGAATGTCGTCGTTGTCGACTTTGTCGATCCAATCGAAAATCTCTTCCCATACAATATACCTAAGCTGATAAAGTTCAATTGTAGGGGATCAACAGCCCAAGTGAAAACATCACATGCTACCGCTGCTGCTGGAGGAGGACTATATGGATGAAAATGAAATAGATGGGGAGGAAGAGGGGAAAAATCCAAAAAAGAATACCAACTCCACGTCGGGGACCAGGAGGCACGCTCAAAAGGAATACCAGGGAATTTTCTTGTCTATTTCCTCCGTACAGACACAGACACACACATATACACATGCACACGCACGGACACATACGCACTCACCCACCAACGCACATTGTATAACACTCTGGGGCTGTGAGCCTTATGTCTCTTTCCCCGGATTTACCCTACACAAGCCCTGCCCGCCAGATAACAAGAATGCAATTTTCCTCGCAATTCGTCCCGATAGTTTCAAAAATCATCATCCTCGTTGTCATCATCAGTGACGGCGGCGGCGGTGAACGTATCCAATCCCAGCCTGTTTGCACAATGGATTCCCAGCTTCAGTCTCCCTCGTCGTCGTCGTCGTCCCGCCTTGTTTGTCTCCACCCGACGATGGATTTGCTGAGGGAAACGAGCCTAACTGCCCTCGCGCCGCGGGCTTCTGTATGGTGTAGGCACACAGGTATACTACCGATATGGAGGGTCGGGAGAACATCTTCTAGAAACGGCAACAAGTCTGGTCAAAACAAGAGGAACACATGACAAATTCTCCTTCAAAATTACGGGAGCAAATTAGTCCTCTGGGCTATACTGCTGGAGCAGGTTAAATGGAGAGCAATTAAGAGACAGGATACCCTTGGAGGATGAACGCGGCATTACTATACACCTAATGAAGAAAAGTACAGCAAGTTTGAGGACTGGACGGGCGGCGTGAGCACGCCAGAGAAGATCCCTTCATCCCACATGGGTCATTCCAAGGCGTTATTCCTGATTAAACTTCCTGGCCGCCCCACATTATTCACCCTCTCAGCCTCCGTGAGGTGAGTGGAAAGTTGCACAAGTTTCCCTTCCTGGATGATGATGGATTTTGTTTTTCAGTACTACTTGAGAAAATCAGCGCCACTCACACACACCACATGTTGCTGCACTCCCTCAATTTTCATGGGCCGACGGTCCATGAAAAGCTGAGCTGGAAAAATTCAAAAAATTGAGTGAGACCAGAGCATATACTTGTACGGACATATTTTACTTGTACTGGGAGTGAATTAGAATGGAATTAAAATTTGGTGGTGACCGCAGACATGTGTGTATAGTACTCACGGGGGTAGTGATAATGGGGTGGTTGAGGGCATCCACTTTATATATATATATATATATATATATATATATATAGGATCGTTTGATCCGCCGCTTCAACTGCGGGATGAGGGCAGCTACAGTTTTGTAACTTCCTCATTGAGTCGCGCTGGACTCCGTGTTGAACACAATGGGCAATGTCCTCGCCGCTCGTAACAATCAGTGGGGACACACGGAGGGACTGCGGGGCAGGGTTCTTCGGACTCACCCACGCCTTTTCATGCCCCACCACTGCTCCTATGGCTCCTCCTGCACCCGGCTGGACGAGGCACGGACGGTGTAACACGGCCCATTCCCACAATCTGTTTCGTCCAAATCCATTTGGTGTAAATGGAGCGCAGTTGAGGATCGCATTGAAACTGTTGTGACCAACAGGAAAACGAGATTATCACGACATTTTCCCCATTGATTTGTCCATTTCTTTCGTCCCCCCGAGACTTGCCCCCTCTTCGTCGCAGACATTCTTGGACCATGATATGACTTTTTCCTCCTTCTTTTTTCCGCCTCTCCCCTTCCTCTTGGCCTCCTCCTCCACCTCATCCTCCTCCTCCTCCTCTTCTCAAGTGTGACGCTCTGAGCCGTGTTCTAGAGCAATTTGGCTGTTGTTCCCTCTTCACAATTCCTCCGTCACTTATTCAACTCCCATCCCTCCCATTTCTCGCTCCTCTTCCGCCGTAAGGACCATAATGGCTGCTCTGTTGGTAAGGATAGGAGGAGAGAAAGAGAGTGAGACTCAAAGGATTTTTCCCGCCATAATAATACGACCGGTAAATGGATAGCCTGTAACAAATTACCTCGTCCTAGGCATTGCAGCGGAGCGGGAGGGAGAAGGCCTGAGGAACCGACGACTGGCAGGGCAGGAGGACGTGAATTCTAGAGGCTCGGTCGACTTCGGGCTTGCATACGACGGGATAAAAAAGGGAAAAAAAGAACGGAGGATCATTCTCAAAAGTTAGATGGTAAATTTAAAAGCCCATGGCAAAGTGGCGTGATCATAATGACACAAAAAATGTATATGCTTTCCGAGAGAAAATTTATACGCTGAAGATGATATTAAATCCACTCTCCTGCCCCCGGCCTCATCCTCCTCTGGGGGGTCATGGATCCGATGGCACTGTGCGTCTGTGAGAGCCGGGCGAAAAAGGGTTGAGAGTATCGGTGACCATCTAGGTAAATTGGACCGCGAAACATTCAATATGCCACGAGGGATTGAGAGCTTGAAACATATCGTTGAACGACACTCAATTTCTTTCGTGTCTCCAGACACTTCCCCTGTCCCCTTCCCTTTACCCGTCCTTTACTTAACTCCCTCCTGTCGCCGTCTTCTGCACTCAGACTTTGTCATGTTACCCTCGCTACGTGTTCCGTGTGCCGGGACGGCGGGCGTCTCATGACGACGACATCTTCCTCCTCACAGAATTCCCCCGCACAGACACACACACACATATATGCACGACCCAGTCCTACATCCCTGCGTATACAAAATGATATGTAGTTTAAAAATGTGTATTACACGGTGTAACTATTGGTTATAGATGTGTATGTGGGACCATGTCATGAAAATCCGAATGCACTTCGCACACACATTCCCCCTTAGTGTTATTGGAGACGTTTCCGTCGTCACACCGACCTCCTGTACATAATGGCTGTTCCCCTGGTTCTCAGCTTATTACACACCGTAAAACCCAAGACCCTTCCACTTCACTTTCAATAGCCGATTCAAACTTGCACAGCAGCAGCAGCAGCAGCAGCAGCGGCAGGAGCAGTAGCAGTTGTACAAAATAGTATATCCGTTGTTGCCACAGTCTCCTTTCCTGAAAGACAAATAGAAAAAACTATAAGAGTGAGATCCTTGAGTTACACAGGCACGCGGGTGAAGAGATAAGCACTGAGTGTGTCAAATACAATAATTACTTACCTCTATATATACGGCTTCATCCTATATGAGTTCCAAGTGTGAAGTATATTAAACTTTTGTTGCTGGTTCTCAATCCAGGAAGGGAAATAATTCTTGACTCACATCATGGTATGGAACAAGTCTTACAGGGTTGAACTATACTGCACATGTATACAGGGAAGTGTCCAAATGACAGGGCGCTGAAGGTTCGGACCGTTCCGTTGGAAACTCATCTGAAAATTGGAATTATGTACCCACAGCTTTGAGTATAATTGCTACAGATGCCAGGAAGGGATTGCACAGCTGTCCAGAGTGAAATTACGACGACGAGCCGCGTGTGTGGGAGTGTGGGGTGAAGTTTGGAGAGTCGACGGAACTATACCCTTCGGAGAAGATTCATTGGAGTTACGAGCTCCCGATGGCACTGCTGAGGGAGATTCATGCTTAGACATGATGGGCCTGTTACGCCCATTTGCCTGCAGTAAACATTGAGGGAAGAATGGCCATCTTGTTTCAACCATGATTTTCCCGCTACTCCCCGCCTGCCTATATAGGAGCACCGATGAGCGTCTCACATTTCGGATCAGAGTGCATGCACACGCTCAACAAACACAACCACTCAGGCATCAACACACACACATGTACACATCCACACACATTACATATCGCACATAAACACACACATACACACACACACACACACACAGTGGTTCTGAACGACTCTTTCAGCTTCATTTCATCCTCGCACTTTCACCACCACTCTGCCACGCATTCATCTTGTACATGCATGGGATCTCACTGAGTGTGTACAGATCACTCTCGGGCGGGTGTAATGGGTGTACTTGGGATTCAAAAGTATGTGGCACATCACATATCATTTTACATTGGGAGCCTCAAAGTGATCTACCAGAGCCTTGGGAGATACTCTATAGAGTATATATACATACATGGATGATATCCATTCCTGTACATAATACTATCTCGTTTTACTAAGTAAGTCAACCATCCAATGTGAGTGAGAGAAGGGGTGTGTGCGTGTGGAGCTCATGGTCGGAAGACGGGAAAAAAGGGGAAACCGGGGAGGGGGGGCGGAGAGAAAACCGGAGACGAAGGGAATGGGGCCGGAAAAAAAGTGTATATAAGGAAAAGAGAAAATTGTCAAATGGGATGACGACAGGGTGTGTGTGTGTGTGTGAGTGTGTGTACATTACCATGTGTATGTAGGGGTGGTGACTAAGGAGCATATATAGGAAAACTATGCGGGAAGGGTTTCGTCCCAAAAGTACAAAGTAACATCCTTTCCATTTACGTTCCGCTCCGTCCCGTCGACAACCCAGTTACATGTCAATTGAAGTATGCAACTGCATTTTCCTCCCCTTTCGCAATAAGTGTAACATTATCCCAACTCCCCCACTCTATCTCCCTCCATGTATATGTGACACAGTAAATAGCTTCATGCTCAAAAATCTATCGTGAGCACCCTGGGACGATCACTTTCCCTCACTCCCCACACAGCATACCGCAACTGCCACCGGGTTTTTCACCAGGCAACTCCGTACAGCTGATACTTTTGATGGATAAAACGCTTCAGTTTTTTAAGTGAGCGGAGTACGGGAAGCAAATTGGATACAAAGTGCTCATGTGTCAACTCCAGTCAACCGCTCCTGCTAAATGACGTTGAGCCACTCTTTACCCAGCAATTTTTTCCACCGCGCCCGCACCTCCCCGCACGAACGAGGACGAGGAAAAATCCACTCCCGAATATTATCTCTCCGCGTCTCGCAATTCTACACGGTGGAAACTTCAGCGGGTAACCCTATACATCATAATGTGAGTCCTATGTATTACTAGAGGCACAACAACTCCTTATACTCATATATAGAGAGCCACACGGTTTCCCATTTCAACAACAACAACAACAAAAATATATATATAAAGGTTCCACTTCGCTCACATCCACAAAATCTACGACTATTATATTCAGAATTCCAATTTCCTTACAAACTTCAGTCCCATGTTTTCCACCCTCACGTCAAAACTTCACCTCTCACACCACCGGATGAGATTCAAACTACTTTGGAGATCATACAAGTCAAAAAGTTGAAAATCCAAACCAATTCCTAGTCAGAAACCAATGTTTTTTTTTCACCGCAATCAATTGTTTTTACAATGCCAAACACAGCCTCCACGCCCGGAGAAAAAACTAGGAAATCGAAAGAAATCCGAACAGTAGTCCGCGCCATCAGCTCTACATCATAACAACCGCATGTTGGGTGTTGGGTTGGATTACGTTTGAATAAATTTGAAATCCGCGCCACTCCTTCACCAGCGTTTCCCATTGGTCAACTGGCAAGTTTTCAGGGCTCCTCTTCACAAGCCGAGTATCACTTTCGTTATTAATTAACGTGTCGAGAAATCTGAATATGTATTGAGCGTATGGTGGGAAATTAAACGTGTTTTCGTATCTTTTTTATTATTTTCTATTTTGTGCTTGTTTTGCATGCAGATGCACAAAACGAGTCCAGAGCTCTCTCCGACCCGTTATTCAACCACATTTTGAGATTTAATTTCAAAATTCAACCCATTTTGGAAAATTTTTTGGCACATGGAGCGGAAAATATTGGGAAATGTCTAAATATAACCGGCGGGATTGTGCAGGACTCCGTATAAAATATAATACTGATATATGCTAATCTTTTGATATTCTCTAATATTTTGTTATTGTATCCGCTCTGGCGCTGAGACAATGTGGGCTATTCAGTTGAAAATTTACCCACATATGTACTCACAGGGATCCACAGTGTTCGGCATAGTATCGGACCCCAAGAAGGGACTGGAACTGATGCCTTGTTCAAATCAGGAGAATTGCAATGACGCATGCTGATTTTCTTCCATCCTCATATCCTCTTTGTGCTCTGGTTTTCAACAAGGGTTCGGGGATGAGCCTGTCATAAATATACCTTCAGCATTCTATTATCTATTGCACCAAACTTCAGCCGACCTGTCTGACAGGCTCAATGATCCCCGACTGTACACAAGTTCAGACATACATACGTACGGGCGTCACAGGCCTTTTACCTCGTGTAACGGCACCATACAGCTCATACATATATATTTATAAATATATGAGCTCTATATACGAGCTTCAAGATTTCGATTTGCCTCCTGGGTGAATTATTGCCGAAAAGAGTTATGAGGCTTTATGGAAATATTTCTTTTGGCTCCCCTCCTTATCTTATATGATTTCCTCTCTCCGCTCTCACTCTCTCTCTCTCTCTCTCATAGACTTCCAAGGATCGTAGTAAGTCTGCAGAAGAAACTTTCCTCCCTGGAAGGAACCCTCCTCTGTTTTCACCAAACAGATCAGGAGCGAAAAAGGAACTCAACTTGTCAGTTCCTCTGCCGTTTCCACACTTTGCCTTCGGGACTAACGCAAGGGACTTCACTTCCCACAACCTCCAATTCCTCTATACAAATGCACACACATACACACAAACACACACACACTAAAGCAAACACAACACACGTATAGACACACACCACATAAACCACAGTGGCCCTCGACCTCTCCAACCTTATGGACGGGCCATCAAAGTTGGACGAAAAACTCATCATCCGCCCACTGACTCATTTTTTACACTAAGGCTAAGGATCTGACGAGAGTTGTTTTCAGTGGAGTTGCTATATACCGGGTGTTGGAAAGAGTTAAGAGAGTTCGAGTCCACGGCTAAAAGAGTTTTGCAGATTTTTATACACATGTATACATACGTTCATATTTGGCGTGAAGAGTTCTCGCACATGCGCACGCTCCAATTCATTTTTCATGAATGTGACTGTGAGAGGGATAAATACAGGGAGAATCCTGGAGTTTTAGTTGGGAGCGAGCGAGTGAGACGGAAAGATGGGGAAGGGAGGGGGAGATAGGATGGTGTACTTATTACGGAGGCAGATCGGTGGACGAATCTAAATTTTCGTAATAAATTTCCTCCATAAATTACTCCATGTATAATAAAGAAGTGACGGGGGACGGGCGGGCTGGGAAGAAATATGGGCCGACACACATAATAAGATCACAAAAGGAAAAATGATTCATTGCCGCCTCGGCGCCCGGCCCTCAAAATATCTATAAGAGAGAGAGCGCGAGAGAGTTAGAGAGAGAGAGAGACAAACCTAAAGTCGGAGTCTGGCATGTCATAAAACGGAGAAAGTGCTGTAGAATTAGCCCCACCACTAGCCGGTAAAACGTGTGTATGTGTGTGTGTGCGTGTGTGTGTGTGTGTACGCCTCTCACGACCAAGTCCCGCTGTACGTATATGACAACGATGACGACAGCGGTGGCGGGAAGTTGTGATGATCCTCAAGAAGAAACCTGACGCTTCATTTCTACATCTACCTAAACCTACCTACTAACACACAGGCACCTAACGCACACATTGTAGTCACGCCCATACACACACACAGTGAATACACACACAAACACACTCGACCACACACCAGGTACACACACATACACACACACTGAATGTTCCCGTGCACACCAGGTACACACACACTGAATGCTCCTACACACACACACACACACACACACACACACACACACACACACGCACAAATGCCAAATGCACACAAACACACACGCGCGTGCATATACGCACACTAAGGATGGCCTCCCTCCAAGGCTAGAACCGTAGTCGCTCCCTCCTCCAAGAGATAAATTATATAATTCATATTCCATCTGCATATTTGTATGCTCCTGTCAACTCCGGAAACCAGAGTCGTGGTGTAAGGGATTAGACCATAATCATCATCATCGTCATCATAATAATAATGCGTACGCCTCTCCCCCTTCCAGACGTGTACACGCACAACCGACCGCCTTCCCATTTACTACAATATTCTGGTCGCCGGCCGCACTAATCATTAGCATTGTGACAGAGCTCCAGGGGGGAGTCCGTGGCGTTGACATAATTGTTCGTATGTATATATATATATATATATATATACAGAGGATTTGACGCATGTTTTAACCTTGTTGTTCTTCCAAACACCAGGCCGTCACTCATCACCACAAAATCCCCCCGTCACCACCACCACCAACACCAACACGAAGGAAACTCGGTAGTTTTTTTCGTATTGAGTCAACCAATTAACACCACGGGTTTGACAGGACCCAATTATTTCTCCCGTTCGACAGACCCTATGGAGTTACTACCCCATGAACTATGAGGAGGAACGACGGAGGGTCGTAGATCATGACTCTTGTAATGGAAAACAAATGGCGGGGTGTAATGAGGGAAACTGGACCTTTGGAACCAATAACAATTATAATTACTCATTTTCCAAATGTTAAAACTATTTATGAGGCAGAGGGCTACTACAGGGCTCGACTATCCATCACACATTGGGCCAGCTGGAATGAGGATAGATGACTACAGCAGTCGTGCTGCGGTGGGAAAGGAAAGAGGATATTGGCAATGGCTTTTAATGGGGAATACGTGCTTCAAATCCAAGATTAGTAGCCCTCTCGTGGATATCCGCATGCGCATAGTAATAATAATAATGATAATGATAATAATAATGAACTAATTTCATTTTTCCCTCCATCCTATTTGACTTGGAAAGTAATGGTGATCGGACGGAGTCGACTCGACGGGGGTAACTTGCAGGGATTTTTAGGTGATCGGTTGTGGCACTGTGCCAGAGACCCCAGAGCCTTCCGCTCCTGCTTTCAAATAATTTTTCACCCTCCCTCCTATTATTATGAATGATGATTGATTGGGTGCAAATGAGAAATTCCTACCACTCCTTCTTGTCCGCCTTTTGGAGATTTTTCAACCGCTCCAAGTCGTAAATTGAGCGTTTGAAGCCTTCCCCCATTCCATCCTCATATGTGAAGGGTTGGGCTCGTCCGACACCGTGTATAAACCTTTCATTGACTCCAATGGAGTCTACTATGGTCTCAAGTCCAAGTCGTAGAGGACTCTCCCATACGTAAGCACGTACATATAGGCAAGAGTCATAGGCCAAGCCATCCAATTTATGCTCTGTGGTGATATGATGGTGGAGTCATTTTATGAGGACGAGGCAGCACTATTGGCCCAAACTAGTGTGTGTGTGTGTGTGTGAGTCTATGAGAGTAGAGAGAGTAAAGTATAGTTTCGACATTGAGCTAGCACTGCAGTGGGCAGAGGTATATAAGGCAGGCTCTAATTTATAGGGCCCTTCTGCGGGTTTCCATCCAAAACCCTCATCATATCTGCCGAGGATTTATTATGGTAACGCTGGGATGAGCCAAGATCAATTGTGAAGATGCTTCTGGGCTTTCCCCACCTGTCAAACCTTTATTTATCACCTCAGTTATTCTTCCCGAGTCGAGTGTATACGTACGTAGCTGCCCCACGTTCCAACACACCCTTTGTCCCCTGCTTTGTGTGCATATGCGCAGGCGTGCGCATCTGCGCTTTCAGTGGGCAGTGCATGTTTGGCAACTTGCACAAGTATCATGAGCCATTGGCCATTTATACCATTGGCTAGGTATGCGAGCATTTGG